>JAAWXA010000031.1:1809294-2102312 GCA_038090715.1 Florisuga fusca | reverse complement strand
CCCGCAGTAGCGCCGCTGTGGAGAACCGCCTGAGGGGGACGGGGGGGGACGCGGCCTGCCCCTGCCACTGCCCCTGGCCCTGCCCCTGTCACTGCTCAGAGGAATAGCAGTAGTAGGCGTATTTGGATAAAGTCAGTGTAATGAGAACGGCAAACTTCTGGCTTCCGGTTTCGAGGGTTTCTTCTTTGTGCTGAGGGCTCGCTTATATAACTTGACACTGCGGTCTCAAGAATTTTCCTTTTGAGAAAAGGAAAGTGCGTTAAATAAAATATGTACAAGTGGGGGTATAAACGCTATTTCACAACTTGCACTGGGCCAGTAGATATTTTCTTCCCTAAGTTCTGTAATATCTTATAGAAGTGAATCGTTTTCTGAGAGAAAAGCAATTTTCATCACGCGTGGAAGACATTCAATGATAACGATTTCAGTTTCTTGTTTTGCATTTGTACACCATTGCTTATTTCAGAAAGTAGACAAACGTTAATTATATATAAACAATAAAGTTGTTGGATTTTCTTTAAGTTTTTCTGTAGAGAGTAGAAATAAGTTTATGACTATGTCTTGAATGTGAAGATTGCCAAAACACACAGTAGATCTTTTTCAGAGAAAAACAGTACATATCAAGTAACTGTTGAGTCATAAAATCCCTAAGTTAGTGCAAGCAGATGTTGGTTACAGCTCACATAGATGGGAAGTATATAATCACCACTCCTGTAGCCACCCACTGTCCATTTCTGCTTCAAGAACTTCCCCGAAAGCCTGTTTCTAATTTTATGGAAGCTCTTTGAAATTTGGCAGAGTTGTCAAAAGTATGTAGGAAAAAAAAAAGTCTGCCAGAGGTTTGGCCTCCAACTGCGAAAGCAGACACTGCTTTTTCAAACCCCCTCCTATATCCACTGACCAACACCCAGAAGAGAATTTACATTCTTTTAGAATACGGCAGGAAAATGAAGGTCTGTATGCTGCTGAATTCAACTTTTGGTAACATTAACATGTGTTGTTTTAAACTGTCAGCTATCACAGAGGACCAGACTCTGATGTGAAAGTATTTGTTTTAAAGAAAAAGGGAAGTCTTTTCAGATGTACTGCAGGGACGTTTTTGCTTTTTGCTTGGACAGATTACAGCAGTTAGAGAGAGTAGGAGGATTTAATTATTTACAAGTCACAGAAGTGCAGTAAAGGCAGTATTAGAAATGTAATTATTGTGGTTTTCTTTCCTGCAGACCCGGCTAAAAATCATATTTGGTGTGGTTATATGCCTTTTGCTTTCCTTACTACTTATGTGCATTATACTGCTTCCATCAAGAGGTAAGGTATTTGTATTTTAATGCATTGAAAAACACAGTATCTTTGCCTACTTTGGCTTCTAGAGTTCTTTAAGATTGTCCTGTCAGAATTGTTACAGCTTTATCACTTTACAGAAATGTAGTGACAACTGATATATGCTGAAAGTAAGATTGAAATGTCAGCAGATGTTTGAAACAAGGAACTCCTTGAAGTGAAAAGTACCTGAATTAACTTCATTGTGTATGTTATATAATATTCTTAGACAGGACTGCAAAAATAATTCTTAGATCTCCTCATGTTATGTTATCTTATGTTATATTATCTTTTGTGTTAGGGGTTAGGAGACTCAAATTGTTATTAAGTTTCTCTAGCTTGGTGAACTTGCATTTGATTTTAAATGCTTGTATGATAATTACAGAAGTTCTCTAACCAATTACAAGTTAATGTTTTGCTGTAGGTAGGGTATGGTGAGTTGTTTGTGAACATATTTAAGATTGCATTTGAAAATTAAAGTCAGCATTATATAAAAGAGGGATGTGCAGATTGCTCTAGTATTACTATGCCAGCTATAGGTAAATCAACACAGTGAGGTCTGCTGTGTCCTCTGTAAAGTTTGAAGTGAGCGTGATTTGAAATTTAGAGCCTGAGTAGTGCTGACCTGATGGTAATTTTTTCTGAGAGAGGAGCAGTAAGGGAAATACAAGTATTTACATGGCCCTGAAATAATTAAATAGTAATGAAAAGCCTATATTCCAGTAACAGTATCTATTTAATGGGATTTTTTTTTTGCTATGATTATTCTTTCATTATTGGCAAGGTGACTAAAATCAAAAAATCACTTTTTGATCTACAGTTGTATGTTACAAAATCCATTATCTGCTTAAATCTTGTGCAAGCTAAGTCCTGTAGTTCATGTGCAGGTTATTTGAAAGGAGAAATCTCTTTCCTCTTTCTTTGGAATATGAGTATCATGGGTTGAATCATTGAGAGAGAGATGGGAGGTTTCTGAAAGAGTTGATTCTGCTATGCAGCATATAAGTATGAGGACTGATTTTATCAAGCCGGGAGGCAGTGCTGGAGAGGTACCCCCTCAGAGTGTTAGGTTGAACTTCTACTGTCAGTGATAGGGTGCCAGATTTTTTGGCTAGCTTAAGCATGGTAAAATCTGAGCTTTCATTACTAGATTAATGATATCAACTCAGATTTACTCGTGCCAAGTCTGCATGTTACGACAGGGCTGAATTTTTTTGAGTTTTAAGTAAAAAAACACAGTGAGGAAAAAAAAGAGCAGTGAGGAAAAAGAGGCAGGAGACCAAGGATTGGTTTGGCAGCCTGAAGAAGTTGCAAAAGATTATGGGAAGTATTGTAGGAGAAAATGATTGTATTTTTTCCTTCTGAAGTGATCATGTACAATCTCACTGGTCTTAGTCTAAGCCTTTTCAATACTAGAGCCAGTATAAAGAATGCTTTTTTTTCTGTGTGGTTAGTGGTTTGGTAACCAGCCATATCAGGCATGATATTTAGACCCAGTAGGATGATTAAGAATTTATCTCACTTTAACAGAATGCTTTGGAAGGAACATTTTAGAAAATTGTGGAAGTGACAATTGTGTTGAACACACAATTAGGCTGAACAAGTCTGATTATGGCCTCTTATTCTCAGGTGGAACAGCAAGTGCTGCAGTTATCTCTTTAAACACCTAAACTTTTTTGAATACATAGTAGTAGACTGATCAGTTGTAAAAGGAAGAAATAGAAATTAATTTTGCTGTTACAAATTTTGCTAGTCAAAACCAGGAAATAGCTACAGAGATGGAATGTTGTTTGCACATTCCATTTTTACTACTACTTAACTGGAAGGATGTGGCAATCTAGAAGGACAATTAATTGCATATGAGAAATGTGCAGACACAGACTGAATTTTTGTTTAAGAAATTAGCAAGGAGAAATGTTAACTGTAATTCTGAAGGAACTGGAAGAAATATTCTGTTCTGGATTTGTCTGCTAAGTTTCTAGTAATTGCATGTTCTTCAAACTTCTCAAAATGGGACAGCTGGTTTTGGTTTACACATGGAAGAGTATAAACATGAACAATTCTCAAAAGTTACACTGGTAAACAATTTCCCATTTGGAGAGGAAGGAAATACTTATTTGCTGTTACTACATAATTTCTGTGCGTCTGAGAAGATCAAGGAAGGCAGTGTCAATATAGTGAATGGCATCTATGCCAAAGAAATCAGTGAGAGTTTTTTGACATTTTTTGTGTTAGGAATGTGCTGTGTGATTTACCTTACTATATTAACCCAGCTGTGATAACCCAACTCTAACCAGTTTCTTTTCACTTGGGCACTGATGTGCCTAGTTGTATTCTTCTGCAGAATAAGCAAGAAACAAAATACCTGTCTGCAGTTGAGAAGCAATAGCAGAAACACAGGCAGAGTTGCAATTCATAGAAACATCGAATGGTTGTGCATTTCAAACTTCCCTGCATGGGCAAGGAGACCTACAGCTAGACCAGGTTGCTCAAAGCTCCATCCAACCTGCCCTTCAACTCTTGAAGGGAGGAGCCTCCACAACCTCTGGGCAACCTCTTCAAGTGTCTTACCACTTAATTTGGCAAGATGAGACACAATTTATGTGGATGCACATTAGACCATGTTGTGGAATAATGCAGCAGGGCTTTGAAATCCAAAGCAAGGGTTGTATTGGTCTACCCACATCCAGTCTTTGAAAGGGAGTAATCTTCATAATACAAACAGAATTTCACAGTAATGGATCGGTGTGCCTAAAATTAATCTGAGTTGAATGTAATTCTGTATTTTTTTTAATTATTTTCTATTTTGAATACAATTCTGTATTTTTTATTAAATTTTCTCACAACAACAAACTGATTAATAAAGGAGAAGATACCTGCATAAAGCCAGTGACAATAGATGCAGGCTTTTATCACCAAAATTGTACTTGTAAGTCTAATACACTCAAATACATGAGTGAGTAGTTATAATAATGGAATGTATAAAGCAAGTTGCATTGTGAAGCAAAATAACCATTTCAGTGCACAAATACAGAACTGCACTCTGTAAATGAATGCAAATGGACTGCAAAGGATTGAAACTGAGACAGTGTGGTGGTCAAGGGAAAAGAGCAAAGGTGAAACTTGGTAAGCTTTCATTTCTGTGGCTGGCTCTGCCATTTGCTTTCTCTTTGTTCCTGGGTATCTTTTTTGATCTTTGTTATTTCATGGAGAAATGAAACACAACAAAAGAACTTTCCAAGCCTACCAACAGCCATCCAAATTGATGTCTATGTAGTGCTGCAGACATGTAAAGTACTTTTCATGTTAAAGTCTGTTTTGTGAGCAGAGATTTTAAATACTATCGTTGAACCAGTCTAGTTGCAGAAGAAATAATCCCTGACAATTACAGGAAACAATTAAAGAGTGTGTTTTAATTAAAGCATTTAACTATATCTTCTGTTGCCTAGAAACAAGCATTCAAAACTATAAGTAATCAAGCAAGAATTAGTCATTTTCAGATTTTTTTGTAGTCCACTGGTAGAAATTCATATGCAAGTGGACACATTTTGAAAATAATTAGCAGCCATTATAAATTATCATGGAATATTAAGTATGTAAGGGTGAGATGACTAAAACAGTAAAAGCTTAAATTAGAGCTGTGAAATTTAGCCTAGAGATGAGGCGTTTGTGATATTGCTTGTCTTTTTAGTTAAAAAAATCCTCTTAAACTGAAAAGGAACCAGGAAATTGTACCAAATTAAGGTATCAAGCAGAACTGCAAATCGAAGTCTCCTAAACACACAACCATTTTCTTTTGCTAATAGGCATGTTCACTTGTAGAATTTAAGCTGAAAGCTAGAGCTAAGTAATCATTCAATATTGAAGTAGATTCTTTTTGGAATTATTTACTATACATTTTTTAAGATTTTGCCATCTTCTGTAATTATCATTAATGTATCAAGGATCTCTAATATACAATCACAGTATTAGCAAGGGGAGTTAACTTCTTATTGAACTTCTTGGGATATTTTCTGGACATATTGCTAGCTCAGTGTTTATACTGATAGGTTTTTGCCTATGGATTGGCATTCAGTTTTATTTCTCATGACAGCTTTCTTCTGCATTAGTGCAGACAGGGCTAGTGTCAAAAGTCAACCTGACATGTGTATTCTACAGTGACTAATAGTCACTTAGCAGAAGAAAAAATGTATTATCATTACAAAGTACTATAGAAGAGAATATGAATTCCTTCCCAGGAAGTCAGTGTGATCTTAACAGAGAGGGCATCTGTAACGAGAAAGTGATGGAGCATGATATGAAACCTGAGGACAAGAAGTCATCTTGATTATCTGGCTGTCATCTGGGAGCTCTGAAGGAACAAATATGGGGAAGTGGCAGAAATCTACTAGGCTGCAGAGTGACATCCCCAGTACTTCTGAAGACCATAGCAAAAATCCCCTTGGTTTTAAAGGAGAAAAGCATAAAATCCAAAATGCCAAAGCTTAAAAGGTGCCATTTTTATAGTACTGGACTCTAAAATGCGGCCTTTATCAGAAATGTTCCTGTGTCTTTTGAAGGGTAAAGATTTTGTGTGCTCTTTCTCTTCAGAACTGCATAGTTTTTCTTTGTGGTTTCTTTTTACATTTTTATAATGGAATTTTTTATTTCCATGCACTTAACAAATCAGATTTTCAGCATTACCCTTGGTGATCTACTTGATGCTCCTTAAATTTGTCTTGTAAAATCTGCCTTAGCTTAAGGTGTTAGCTTTCAGAAATAATATAGTCAGACAAGAACCACAAAACCAGCCACAGCTGCAGCTATCTGATCTTCTTACAAACTAAATGTCAGACTATCTGTCTTCTCTCCAGAATCATTGCCAGTTTTCTTTTTCAGCATGAAATAAAAAGATAAAGTTTGTGTTAACACATTAATTAATTTTAAGCATTGTTTTTACCTGCATATCTTCATCTATTTTTTCATGTGGCTACTAAGAAATATATGTGCATGGGGATTATTTTGCAAGCCTTCTATCCATCTTCTAACACTGATTTATGAAATATTTATAAAATGTGACAGTCGGGGTTTCTATGCACATCCCATTGTTGGACTTTGCTGAATATGTGCAGGTCCCTATTAAAATAATTATCTCGACATACAAGTTCATGAAACCTATTGATTTATCTTTGATTTGTCTTTTGTGTGGAAAATTATCTTCTTGGATTCACAGGTTCTGAAATTAAATATGTGTGGATGAATAAATGACTGGGTGAAACAAATTAATTTGTCTAGTTTGTCTAGTTTCTATTTTTGTATTCCTAAAGGTGAGTCCTTCAGAGGTTAAAGGACCTTTCCAAAACAGTAACGGAGAACTTTCCTTTCTGCTGTGCCTACTCTCTTCATACCTCCAGAATTATGTGATACTCACTGTTCCCCAGTGCTAAAGATAGAAAATAGGAATATTGGACTAGTAATTACTTTTGTTTTGGTTTGGTTTTGTTTTTTTCCTAATTCACAGCATTGCATTAACAGACATTTTTTGTCATTTTCTTAGTTGTCAATACAGATGGTGGTCCCAGAGCCCTTACACTGGAGGATTATTTGAATGGAAACTTCCAATATAAAACATTTTTTCCATATTGGGTATCAGGTCAGTAAAACCTTTTCTCAAAATATACATACACCTTTCTAATACATATTTACAGACTGGTTTACACAGACTCAGAAAAGTATTTTTATTCCAGCCTTCCTGTGAATGAATGCTAACTATGAAATTAAACAATCTGCTAGTCAAAACTTATGATTTAAATTTACTCTTCTGTCAGTCATTCTAGAAACTCCAGGTATTTGATGTTTCAACAGACATGTTTGAGTCAAGTATAAATTGTACTTTTACAGAAACCTTCAGTTTTTTTATTTCTTTTGCTGTCATATTCATTTCTTCAAGTGAAAGAAATATGTCAATGTGTCACTCATTTCTTAAGCAATCTCCCTTTTTGTGTTTGTCACAGAACTTTTCATTTAACATTTGTAAAAACTGAGGTAGCTTGTCTTACATGCCCCCTTCTTTGTTTCCAGTAGTAGCTAGTTTTGCAATGAGCCCAACTGTTCTCATTTCGAGAAATGATAACACTGCTAAAATTCCTGAGTTCCCAAACACTGCATAGAAAACAAGGCTGAGATTCTAAGCATCTTTCTGAAAGTAGAAGGTAAAATATGAAGTTAATTGCTGCTGCTATATACGTCTGTGTGTGGCTGAAACAATAGTTTAATTAGTGTATTGCACAGCACCAAAAGGCTTGAGATAGTTTGTATTACATTCTAGTACACACACTACTACCACTCCTAACAAGGAATTCTTATTCTCTGACTAGAGACAGGAAGAATAGTACTGTTGACATGGGGTCTTGCCAAGTTAGTTTTAACTCACAGTTTTAGAACTGAACTGATGCCTTCCAGGGCATCACTAGCACCAGTTCACGTTTTATAGTTAACAATTTGATGCTGACATCCCTTCTACAGTTTAAAGAAAAGTTTACCATTTGTAAGAATACTGTCTGAAGTATGTAGGCAGCATGTCACCTAATCTTAGTATTCTCCTCCTCCAGAAATTCTCACCTACATTCTCTTCCAAACTGTAGCTCAGTTTGGTACAGGCACAGTTAAATTCTGTTCCCACCAAAGGACACCCACCCTCACTTTGTAGGACCTGTAAAGTAAGGGCAGTATCATGTAAGCAGTGTCAGTTACATGGTACAGCTATTACCTGCAGATTTTATATAAATGAGAATGTTTTGGTGAACTGATCAGCAAATAGCTCGATTTTTTTCTTTAAAACATTTCTATATATTGACCTTCTAATGTGTCTGTCCCTGGTATTCTTTATCAGACATTATTGAGAAAAAAAACTGGCAGTTAATTACAAAGTTCCTGATTCTGTGTGCAGTCTGTAATCTTAAGAACATCCCCAAGAACCCTGTAGACCATTTGCTGATAATTCTGTATATTTTTCTGCAGGTGTCAAAAGAAATTTGCTCAAAATTTATTTGCTGAAAGGAGCATGAATAGTTTGATAAAATAATCTGTTCTGTAGTATCTTTTGTGTAAGGTAACAGGCCCTTTATCTTCTTTATAAAGATAATGAATATCTTCATCAGTCTGCAGAAGATGACATTATTCTTTACAATGTTGAAATGAACTACCCAACTACCCTCATGACTAACAGCACGATGGTATGTACCTTTTCTATCAATAAAAAGGCAACAAAATGCAGCTGTGTTTCAAGTGCCAGCTGAAAAGTGAGTGGATTAAAATCTCACTCATCAAAACTTGATCTTTTTTTACTGCAATCTAATCTACCTCTTAATCTTTCAGAAACAAGTTAATGCTTCAAATTATTTGTTGTCATCAGACAAGTATTTCATAGCTCTGGAAAGCAATTATTCAAAGGTAATACTTTTGTTTTATCACTAAAGCAAATGTTTGGTTTTGTTTAGTAATTTGTTGATTATGGTTGCCACAGATAAATGTCTCTTGGTATTTTCTTAAGAAAGGGGCAGGCTGTGAGAAGGCAGCTGATTGTGTGTAATTAGATTATCTTTCCAAGTTAATAATAGTATTTTCTTGCTTAATTTTGCAGCTGTGGAGATACTCGTACACAGCATCATACCACATTTATGATCTCATGTATGGGTAAGGCCTGAAGGGTTCTTGCAGAGAGCTATAGTGAATACTGTGTAGTGATGTGTTTGCAATCATTTCCACCAAAAAACTCTATAGTAGTGAGCCTACCACCCTGCTTTTGCTTTTGCCTGGATCTCTCAGATCACTTGTTTGTTTGAAAAATGACCTCTAATAAATTCATGCGGTCCTTTCATCTACTCATCCAGGTATCTTGGTAGTTTTATATTTGTTTTTTTCTTCTTTGCATAATTTTCTCCTACCCTATTTTGGCTTCTTGAGTCCACTTCAGTCACACACCTGATGTCTCCATGCCATTCCATTTTCTACTTCATCCTTTTTAATTGTTGATCTAATTGGCTTTCCTAAAACTCTCACGTCCTTTAGTGCTCAAGTGACCTTGTAACAGGCTGTTTTGGGTTCCTCTAAATTTTACAGCTTTTCCCATGGCATTTGATCTCTTTTCTAAGACCTTCTCCAGACCACTCCTCTTTCCAACCAACTTTGAAGGAGGTCTTCGGCCACCCCAGTCATCTTTTTATGAATCGTGCAGTAGCATGACTAAATGCTTCTTAGCTCTGAGCAACAGGGGCTGCACTGAGCTGCTACATTCCTGTGAAAGTGTTGGCTCAAGGTGACAGGAAAGTATTTCTGCAAGCTAATGTGAGTAGAGAGGTACTGCATGTGGATCAACATCCTTAACTGTAAATGCTGCTGTTAGGCTTTCCTCAGCATGCTATATCCTGAGTTCACTTTCCCAATAACTTGCTGAGAATGCAGTAGAGACTGCAGGTAGAGCAAATGACTGTAGATGCTTGTGCAGTGTTCAGAAAGAGATAAGGCTGGCTTCCTATACTGTTGATTATGTTTTCAAAGGGCTGAGTTGCAAGTCTTTACCAGCACTAGTGCACACCATCACACTACTGCATGTCTCAATGCCTGACTTAATTTTGTGTTGCTCAAGAAAAAATAAGCTGTTAGAAAATATATCTTGTCATGATTTTTTAGGAATGTAAAGTATAATGATCCATTTGCACTGTGCACAAAAAGCCATCTCAACTTCTTTCCTTTTTTTAGTGGTTTTGTAACAGAAAACCAGCTTCCACATAAAATTCAGTATATATCCTGGTCACCTGTTGGACACAAATTGGTCAGTAAAGATTAAGAAGCACTAGAATGATATTGCTTTGCGTGGCTAGACAACATTTATTTTCCTTTGATTATTATTTTGTTAGACCATATTTTTGACAGCCCTGTGTGTATTCATCGGTTATGAGAAAGAATGACAAAGAAAACAGTTTTAACTTGTTAAAATTTAACTTGTCTATGTCTCAGTAGAAGAATCCATGTTCTCAGCTACATTATGTGTTTCAGTTAAATTGCCATCTCCTATCAAGAACTGGGCAACATACTTGTATATAGGATTTAATGTATTTTTAAGGCATGAAAACTGACATGTTTTCCTTTGATACTATGTAATACATGTGTTTACCATGGAGATTTAGAGAAGCAGTGTTTATAATATTTTTTAAATTTTTACTCTAGGAAAAAGCTGCCAGATTCTGTGATTTATTTTTTTTTTTAATAGCTACTTGATAGCCAAGCATGTATTTCTCAGTAATTACAGTAAACCTGTTTCATATAGTAACTTCATAAACTTTTTAAAATTTTTGGTTCCAGTAATAGTTTGTGGAGTTTTTTTACTTCTTATCCATTATTGACGAAATATTTGTGAAAGAAAAAATGTTTAAACATCCTAGTTTCAGAAGGTATCCAAGGAGTGGGCAAATATGAATGGACAATTTACTAGAATTTTTTTAATTTTCTAAGGGAATATTAGTTCTCTTAATTCAATTAAATACTGTTATTTTCTTTATCAAGAGTTCTCAAGACAGAACACAGTGAAGATAGTTTTCTATCCCACTAGTACTGTGTTGTTCCTGTCACACATCTGTGATGTTTTTATACAGTAGTCCTTGTAAGGAGAGGTTCATGAGTTGCTTCATTTAAGCACAAAGTAGTTAAATGTTACATGGATATTGCTAATAAATGCTTACATTTATTAATGTAATAATACATTAATATGTGTTTCACAATAGCTTCAAAAGGCATAATTTTCTAATAAAGTGATATTGTGGTGCTGGTATCTTAACCATATGTCTATTAATTTGACTGAAATTTAGATGTACCAAAGACCTGAAAGCATTTCATTCAAGAAGTCTCTTTTGGTGACTTATTTATTATAAATGAACAAACCAGGCCAGACAGTGTAAAATTTTTTTTTTGGCTCATCTCACATCACCTAGGCCTTTTGACATTTGTTTTCTTTTTTAGCTGTTTTGTATTTGTTTTTATCTTCTACTTTTGATGGAACCAGAAGAGAAGTCATAAAATAGTTTGTGTCTTAAAAAAAAGCCAGCAATTTGAATGACCTTAATTTTTTGTTTTGTTTTGGTTTTTTTATTGTTTGTTTGGGGTTTTTTGTTTGTTTTTGTTTTTGTTTGTTTTTTGGTTTGGTTTGGGGTTTTTTTTGTGGTTTTCCACACCAAAGCTAGCCACAGAATCCTCTAAAGTTATTAAAATCAATGAAGTTGTTTAGGATTTATTCTCAGCTAGTTAAACACAGAATCTGGCCTGTAACGTATAAATTATTTACTAAGGTACCTAATTTTGGAGATGTAGCATTTATTTCCCATTTTCATGGCATCTTCTTGTTGGTATAAAGTAAGATCATTGACCACAGAAGATCTTACTCTGACCCTTGCTATTGATACCTATACTCAAAAGAAATGCTTTCTTTATTAGGTATATGTATATCAGAATAATATCTATTTAAAACGAAGTCCAATGGAACAAGCAATTAAATTAACTAATGATGGAAAAGAGAATGAAATATTTAATGGGATTCCTGATTGGGTCTATGAAGGTAAGCAAATCATGAAGGGGAACAACTAACATGTTAAATGCCTTGTCTAGGTTACCTGGTTCTCACAATCCATTATGAAATATCTGTGATGATACATTATTTTTAGAGCCCTATAGGATTATTTAATCTCCGTATTTTATTTTCCACACAATGACTGCATTTTTTATTCACAGAGTGTAAACAAAATGCTGAGTCTTGTTACTGAAGCTTTATCCTTTTATAAATTAGTTGGGTTTCCTTCTACTGCATGGGTAGTGGTTGGGAATTAATCTGTAATGGGAGTTTTAATTTAGGTGAAAATTAGGTATTTCAGCACATGAAATTTTTTTTAAAAAGTAATCACATGCATACATGAAAAACCCAAATGAGCTAAATGGCAACTGTGTGCCTGCTCTGAGAGTTCTTACGGCTTTTCAGAATTGAGATGTATTTCAATGTATGGTGTTATTTATTTATTATAACTCTCATTACATATCTAGGTTTCTAAGAGTAGAATAGATTTGAAGATAAATTACAATGATAAACTAATACAATTTTTTTTTCCTCAGAGGAAATGCTAGCAACAAAATATGCACTGTGGTGGTCTCCAAGTGGGAAATATTTAGCATATGTACAATTTAATGATTCTGACATACCAGTTATTGAATATTCATATTTTGGTGAGGACCAGTATCCTAGGAAAATAATTATCCCATACCCAAAGGTAAGTTTTCTCGTTCTTTTGGCCTATTTTGTGTTTAGAAATCAGTTATGACAGTGATAAAATGAACTGTGCTTAAAGAATGCTTGTATTACAGTGGTTAAATACATTGGGACCTAAATTAATGAAAGATAACAAATTTGGATTAAATTCTGAGAAGGTATAGGTACATTCAAAAGTGTATATGTTTAATATCAGTAAAATGTATTACTCATGTAAGTAAAAACCATGTGAAAAAAGTGCATGCTTGCATGATCAAGCCTTGCTTTTTCCAGTTAAGTTCACTTATTGTGATGTGCTTACTATGCAGCTGTTACTTTATATTACAGTAAATTAATTATGAGACATGTTTTATTTTCAAAAATAAAGGCTGTGGTGGCTTCAGTTTATTTGCACATTTCATAGTCAAGGAGCTTTGGATTTCAACTGCTTTCAGGTACCAGATCTAAGACAAGAAGGTTTGGGGATGACATTTCTTCAGCACATATATTAGAGAGTTCTCCTGACTCTTGTCACATTCATGTGATTGCAAGCAATCATGTTAATGTATTTTAAGAAGTTACTCACCTGACAGCTTGTATACATTCTAAAGTAAAGCTGGATGGTTTAGACCCCACGTGGAGGAGAATTAAAAAACTAATAATGTATGAGATAAATAAGCAAGCGTGAAATAAGTTTAAACAACACCATTTTATTTCACAGCTGGGATGTCAAAGAGCACTTGCAATCATGTGAATATACTCCTGGAGTTTTATGCCAAAGTGTAGTGTGTGCTGCTATCACACTGCAGATAGAACTCTTGTTCCCATGAAGCATATTTGCTTTAATAAAGAGGGGGCTTAAAAGGTTTCTTCTTTATATTTGAAATGATGCAATGGTAAGTAACATACTACTGCTGTGGTGTCACTCTGAGATCTTATAAACTACATTTGAATACATCGTAACCTATCTTCTTTCCTGCAAAAAAAGTGTTGTAATTTTCCTAGTTCCCAATTGTTCAGAGCATAATTTGAATAACCTGATACATTTTCTTTTAAGGCTGGGGCTAAGAATCCTACTGTAAAGGTGTTTATTGTAGACACTGTAAACCCTGAAGCATTTGGTCCTAAGGAGGTGCCTGTTCCTGCAGTCACAGCATCAAGGTAGTGTGCCCTCAAAAATTATTTCTCTTTTTTTAAAAAAGCACTTGCCCATTTGTTTAAGTACTTGGGCCTCTGAGTTGTTTTCTAGCACTGGAGTGCTATATTCATCTCCTACACGGATCAGAATCTAACTAGAAATACTGTATTTTGATTCTGTCTGTCCATGTAATACATTATTGCATAGGACAAAAAAATTTTCCGTAAGACAATGGAAACTTTGCTGTCTTCCACAATATGGAAGATACAATATGTAGCATTGCTTTTATATTCCTGTTCTTTAACAACCACCATTTCTTTCTTATTTTTCTTTGATTTTTTAGTGATCACTATTTTACTTGGCTTACTTGGGTAACAGACAGTCGAATCTGTGTGCAGTGGCTAAAGAGAATCCAGAATTTTTCAGTCTTAGCTATTTGTGACTTCAAAGAAAATTCACATACTTGGGACTGTCCAGAGGTAATAAAGTTGGAAATATAAACTTAACTTGCTGAAATTAGCATTTCCTACTCCCATCTACATAACTATTTTAACATCTACTGGTCACATACCGGTTGCTCTGACTTAGTTTCAGAAGTATATTTAATCTTGCCCTAAATTCTTTCACAAAATAATTGTGTGCCTGCCATAATTGTATTTTCCACTTGTGGGATCACACTCATCTCTCAGCTATTTTCTGAATATCTTAATTGCAGAGAGAGGGATGAAAAAATTTAATTGCACCAAAAAGAAAAAAAAGCAACAAAATATTTTTAATGAGTCTTAAATAACAATCAAAGCAACAAGAATAAGCTATTGAGCAGCTTTCAGTGCTGTTGTTTGGTTTCTTCCTGCTCCCTCATCTTCAAAAGTGATCATAAAAGGTAATCATAAAAGTCCGTTATGATTAATGATAAATTTGTTGAAAGAATATACCTGATTAAAAACAAGGCAGGTTTTCAAGAGGGAGAAATTCTTCTGTTTTATCAAATCATACAGCTGGAGAAAGCAGGCAACAGAAACACAATCCCTTTTTCAGATCTGAAAAGAAAATTTCCAGCTAATTGCAAGAGTGCCTCTACATTTGGTTTCAATATGTCGTTCTATCATTAGGACAATTTGGAGGAAAAACCATACCCTGTCAAGCAGAAGCTTAAATGGTCTAGCTATCTATACCTACATGTAGGTAGTTATAGATCTTACATACAGAAACCTTTATGAAAAAAATATTAATTTAATGACCTTCTAAAGACTGAAGACTGTAGACACTGAAAAAATTATATTAGGTCCTGAAGGAAAGGATAACCCTGAATTTCAGTAACACTAGTACAGAAGTCTCATTTATTGGGTTTTAGCACTGGTTATGTTTGCATGTCTTGTTTATAGAGGTTAAGGTGCAGAACACCTATAAAAAATTAACATTAGTCTTAAACCTTGAGATCATGGGAAATAAAAGGCAAGAATACTTATAAAAGTGTCCTGTATAACTGAGAAATAGTACATTCGTGTTTTATTGATACATCCTTTTTCAATCTGCAAATAATTTTTATTCCTCTATGATATGAAAATTGTTGCAAATTTAAAAGGAAGCTAAGGTCCTGTTCTTTCGAAAACATTATCACTGATGTAATTTTACATAGAGAAATATGTGTTTTGTAAGTGTTTTACTTCGTAAGTACATTAGCACTGAATCTCTATCTTGCCTACAAGAAACCTACATTTTAATAACTAAATATTTTAAAATACAGAAAAATCAAAAGTTCTAGGATTCTACCACAATCCACCAAAGTACTTTAACACAAGCTTAACTTTAAGCATAAGCAGTGTTATTTGTTTCTGTACATCTATTTAGGTATTTAAAATTAAGCATGTGCTTAATTGCTTTGCTGGAACCAGACCAGAACAATTAACATCTTGCAGGACTGTGTTCATGATCCTTGTTTGATTGCATTTCTCCATGAAATCTTATTTATTGAGTCACTACTGATGTTTCTATAATTCTATATTTATACAGTGATACAATGCTTTTACCACATTATAGTTTGCACAAATGGCCAATTGAAGGAGTGTGAACAGATGGGAGTGCTGCATTAGCTCTATTTGCTGTTAGAAAGTAAATCTCTATGTTTCCATTGGCAAAGAATAGTTCTCTTGTTGATTTCAGATTGAATCAAGTCTGTAATGTACATAAAAGTGCTAGGCTTTATGTACTTGAAATAATAACAAAATATAATATACATGTAGTTCCTAAAGTGTCAACTCATCAGAAACGTTCATGTGTTCAATTCTTGCTCCTGTGAATAGACCATGGAAATCAATATGACTTTAGTGGAACTATTCATGGGAGTAAAAGCTAGACATATGTTTATGAAATTGGGGTTAAAGAAAAAAAATTATATTCTCTAGAAAGCAAACTTGTTGGATTTATTTCAGACTGTAAAGAAATACTGTATTAAATTAACAGTATGAAGAAAAGTTTGTAAGATAAAGCAAGAAATACATTGACTGAATGTGGAATTGTTAAATATTCAATCACTTGCTCGATCCAAGAAGATATTACACTCTTTAGTGAAAAAGTCTGTGTCGAAAATGCACTAGAAACTTTATAACATAAATAAAAATGTGAAAGCACAGTTAGCTGCAGGAGGTACTGATCCCTTTATGGTTATTATAAGATTTTTTTTTTAAGTTTTGAAAATCAGGCCCTATAATATCTCTAAGCGGACCACCAGATATGGAGACCCTTAATTTCTCCATGCTTAGTTAAAATATTTGGCTTGTATTTTTAAGGATTTTAAGGTTTACATTCAAAAGATTTAGAACTAGTAGTCACATTATCCAGTGTTATAAATCAACATCTCAGCTTCGAAATAGAAGGAAACATGTCATATGAACCAGCTGAGAGTCTAACACAGATTTTTATTATTATTCCCAGAATTGTTTTTCTTGTTATTTACTCAAAAAATTCATGAGACTAGGTAGTTGTTAATTCTTCCTTTCAGTGAAAATGTTCCATAAAGTTAATTATTTCAGATTTTATTTAGCTTTGATGACATCTGTTAAAAATAATTTTAAACTAAAAAAATAGTATTAATGCAGTAATACTGTTTATCTCAGGCAACCTTCAAGCCCTTGAACCTTCATAGCAAGTATTCTAAAATTCTTTTATAGACACCTTCAGGTTTCTTATTTGAAGATTTTGAATCTCTTTAAATTCTTGAATTCTTTAAAGACTCTAAATTCAATTTTGTTTTTCAGAATCAACAACACATAGAAGAGAGTCAAACAGGATGGGCAGGCGGAGTAGGTTTTCTTGTATTTATTTCAATTTAATGAAAAGTTACAGTTTTCTGCATCTTTAGAGCAGTGTTTTGAAACGTGAAGCACCATTTTGAGTCATATGATACTACTGCTGAAACCTGTGTAGGATTGAGACTTTTAATGCAGTGTTAGGCATGATATCTACCTACCTGCTTTTTTTTTTCTTTTTAACTGTATTTGCCCAGTGAATCAGTCTGTATTTGCCCGTGATTTTCAGTCTGGCACTATTCATGAACAGTATCAGTATCAGAAAAAAAAAAAATTTAAATAAAGTCTACCTATTTTAAATATCTAAAGAAAAGCCTTTCAGATTATACAATTTGTTCCACTTACAAATAGAGAGGTTTCATTTCTGGGTTACTTGAGGTATGTATACTATCAGCTTAATAAGTCTGAAATCACAGGTTAGAAATTGTAATATGTACTGACTAGGAGATGGAATATCACAGGTACAACCTTGTGCAAAGTACTTTGTTCCATCTGAACTTACTAAGTAGCCTTATTACTTTAATCTGTGTATTATAATCTGCTAAACATCTTGGACACTCTTACTTACGTTTTATCTACCGTTTTTCTTCCCTTGCTTCAGTTCTTTGTTTCTGCACCATATTTTACATCAGACAGCAGTTCATACTACAAAATTTTTAGTGACAAAAATGGTTATAAGCATATTCATTACATCAATGGCTCTGTGGTAAGTCAATCAGTGTTCTACATCGATGTACTGGAAATTCCTGAAATAATTCTTCAGCATTCTGTAACATGTATCTTGCTTCATAGGAGAATGCAGTCCAAATTACAAGTGGAAAATGGGAGGCAATATACATTTTCAGAGTAACAAATGATGAAATGTAAGTATCATTAAGAATAGAACAGGTTGTGAGTGTTGTCACTAGAAGAAATAGTTGGAACACTATTTGTTAACTCATCAAGTTATAACTAGGTATATTTTTGTGTGTGTCTGAATACATCCATAATAAATTTTCATGCAAAAGCACTGCACAAGTTTGCAAACTTGGTTTACTATTGGGAGTTTGTTTGCAAATTGCCCACATTTTTCTATTTATTTTAAATCCTTCCATCTCAGAGAGACTTGCTTAGAAATGCTTAAATTTAAACATGTGATTAATCCTCATACAATTTGCAATTACTTCAGTCATCTCTGTTTTTATGGTCTCTCATTCAGGTTACTGTATAGATCAATGAAACTTACCTAAATTGAGTGATGAGCTCATGAGAATTAATACAGAACTCCTATTTATATGCATTTCTTTGTCATCTACTCAAAGTTTGAGCAAAGATATAATAAAATGAATAGCATATAACCTTAACTTACTCTTTCAGAATGTTCAGAAATCACAAGAAGTCTAGGTTAACTTTCAAGACAACTTTTCATCTTTATGCTGGTTCATAGGTCATCACTTTATGGATAATTTATTAACATATAAATGAATTTACAGCTTCTATTCAAGCAATGAATTTGAAGGCTACCCAGGAAGAAGGAATATTTACAAGTAAGTGTTATCAACATTATCTTAATAATACTTGGTTTATAGAAGATAGATCTGGATTTGTCAGTAAAATAATTTAGTTTTAAGATGTTTAAAATATAATTTCACAAGCTGAAATAGCTAAATCTTGGCTTTAGATTTTATCTGAGAACTGAGGAAAAATAACATCCAAAGTTTAAATACACACTTGGGAAAAGAGTTCATTAAAAGGGAAAGCATTCATTTTAAAATTGAACCATTTTGAAAGTGTTGTGCATATGTTTGAGAATGTGAGGCAAACACGTGGTTAGTTGTAACAAAATAAATATTGCTTTATTTTATTTCTCTCCTAGAATCAGTATTGGAAGTAAACCTATCAGAAAACAATGCATTACTTGCAATTTAAGGAAAGAGAGATGCCAGTATTATACAGCAAGATTCAGTGAACATTCTAAGTATTATGCCTTGATCTGCTATGGTATGTACAGTGTTACAGCAAACATTGTTCTTTCAAATTAATCAGAGGCCTAGATAATACTGATCATCTCAAATGATAGCTAGATGAATCATAGAAATATTACAATAACCAGGAGAAATTTACCGAAATAAACTTTACCATGTCCAAAAATTGTGGGAAGATGTTTCTGAACATACAAACAATTTCACTCTGTATTTTTTTTACTTTTTCAACAAAAATGTTGTCCTTCATGGTGGAAAACAGATTCGTATTTGAATTGTTAAAATCACGTTTTTTTCTTGCAGCAGCAAGATCAGTATTCAGAAACATAGACAGATGTACAATTCATATGATCAAAGTTAGCTATAAGAAGCCAGTATAGCATGTTTTACTAACTGAAATTATTGAAACTACAAAATATCACATTTACTACCAGAGAATATATTTAATAACTGAACTGAGAAAAGTTCAATAAGATGAACACTGGTACCACTTGTAATGAAGAAGTATTAGATGAAGTCCTAGTTCTGTAGAAGTTTGTTAAATTATTTCAGTGATCTGAGGTTTCATCCCCTGGTGTAATCAAAGAACAGTAAAATCACAATCTAAAAAACAGAAAGAAACATCTCCAAGGTCTTCCTTTTGCGTATTTCATATAAAGTTTAATGTTCTTCTGATTCTGCTGAATGATCAGCTGAAGAGTTCCTTAGAACTTCCGTTGAGCAGAGAAGCATCTGTAGCAAATAATAACACCTTTCAATCATTCTCCCACAAAGTAGTCACTGAGGTCATCACCATATGAAAGCCACTCACCTTCACAGATATGATGTGACATGTTCTCAGAAGAATGTTTCACATTGTTAATTCTGCATTCACCTTGTGTAATCACATCTCAGTTATTAACTAGATGTCACTTCACCTCTAGGGAGGAAGAGTTTGTTACTAGATTTAAAGTTACTTCTGTTATGTTTACTGAGCAGTGCCTGTGTGTATGCAAGTCTTTGTAGACACAGTACTTTATAAATTTCATGCAGCAGTGAGTAGTGGGTTATAGAACAGAGAAGATTCAGCTTTGTGTATCAATTTTGAGCTCTTTAACACTTGTCAGTTACCAGTGTTAATTAAATACACACTTCATCACCAAATTCCAGCTTCAAACTATAAATTGCATTATCACTTTTACAACAGGTCCTGGAATTCCCATTTCTACTCTTTTTGAGAACCATGGTGATAGAGGTAATGCAAATATTCTGCCTGTTTCTGAGCAAATGTTTTTCTCACTATATTCACTATGCAGATCCTCCAGTACAATAATTAGAATTGTGATCTAGAAGTATTTCATCTTTTTTCTTATTAAAATATCCAGTGTCTTTCTAGATCTGTTAATTAGTCAAGTCGAAATGTCAATGTAGACACCAATTTTTTTATTTTCATTCCTGAGTCAAACACTTCTATAGCATCCTGAGGTTTTCTTGTTTGCACACTACAGATGCAATGAACATTGGCAAATCTTTGTCTACCAAATATCAAGTCAAACTTTGTACAAAATACTACTGTAATTTCCAAACTGTTCCTTTTCACATTTGGATGAACACAAGACTTTCAGAGTTTTTTCATGAAGCAGCCCTATCCTACACCAAGGGCAACAGAGTACTATTTAGAGTTTGCAGTTTGAGCTATTGCACTGTACCAATTAGAATCTGGATTGGTGACTTGCTCCTTTAGCCATTACTGGAGATGTCAGGGAAGAACAGTTCTTTCAGATGATCAGTTAAAATAAGTCATTCAGACAAAGTGTCATTATTGATAGAAAATAGGAACTCCAGTGAGAAGCACTCAGACCTCTCATTCTTTAAGCCACCTGTTAGTGAGGACTGCCTGGAATCAGGGTGAGCAGGAATTTGGAAATTTATTGGACACCAGAAGAATTTGCTATATGAAAATGTTAATTACTCTGCAGTGAGTTTTCTCTCTGTGTGCCTTGTTCTTCCCTAAAAGTTCTTTCTTAGCTAAAAGTTCTGTGTCCTGAAATATTATGAAAACTAGCATTGTCCTGTAAAAGACTTGAGCGATGTGGTATTTCCTTTTTCTTCTCCAATAATCAGTGGAAAGGCACTGGTAGTTCTAATGCCAGAGTCCTTACAGTTCAGCCCATATTTATAACTCATTATAACTGGGTTTTGTCTGACTAGAAGACATAAAAATATGAGGAAGACAAGTACCACAATATGGTTAAGGTAAATTAACCATATATTAGTTTTTAACCACTCATACATGTTTGGAGATAGATAATATAGATCAACATATCTATTGCAATTGTCCTATAAAAATACTGTTCTCGTGGTATTTCTTTTGCAGATTGAATGCTATTAAATCTATTAAAGCTATTTAAATAGCTTTAATGGCTTAAGTACAGCTAATGCATGATTTTTTTTTCCATTGTCATAGCTCTCTGTTTTTTTGTAATTCATTATCACCTTGAGTATCAAGGGCACTTATTACTTTCTTATGAAAGCATGAATCACTTGAAACAAAGCTAAGTGCCCAGCTACAAATCTGTGTATTTTTAACCTCTCTGCAGGAGGGAACAGTTCCATTCAGTGGATCTTCATCACAATTTCATGAGGCTTCAATCTGCTGTGCTACATTCTTCAGCAGTAAAAACAAATTCAGGGTCCTCTGACTTTTTCATCACCTTTTTTGGATTAATTTTCCTTAAGTGTCTTGCTTGCATAATCTCTTCTGTGATGCAGAACTATTTTTAGTAGATCCATTTTCATTGCAGTTAGCAAAATTTTGAAAATAGATCACCCATTAATTTTAGGAGGAGGCACAGAGTTAAATTAATATACACCAGTTTGGATACTCCTTCCAGCATACCTGTAATTCATTTGTGTTAATGGGCAAGTTTCTGAATTGTGAGGGGAAGGATGGAAAGGGTTCAGCTGAGTTTGGGTGAGTGTCCAATGCTAGGATTATCGTCAGTCATAATATCCCCACTTGAATCTACAAAACTTATCAACAGTATCTTGAAATAATAAATTCAAGTGTTATCTTTCTTGCATGTTTTTGGCACTATTTTGCTCAAGAAATACCAAGAGAAGTACTTGTATTTTTTTCATCCTTTCCAGAAGCAGGAAATGGTTGCCACTAAGGGGAAAAAAAAAAAAAAACCCCAAAAAAAAAACCTAACAAAAAATATAGTTCTACAGCAAAATTTAAATACTATATATACATATATATATATATAAGAGGTTCACCAAGCATGTAGTAATATGTAACTAAAGACAGTTATATGATCAGTCCAGTATCTTTGTGTAGGAATGTACTGTACAGTGGTTTAGCACCAGGCATCAGTTTGCCACAACTCCTTAAGAGACTGAATTTCCTGCATTAGCCCATAAACAAGATATTTCCAAACATCTCTGCACATAGCCACACTGCACAAGGGTCTCAGAGGCTATAATGAAGTTACTGTGGCAAGCAAGAGAGGAGATACAGGACTGTGTTTTGCATGATGGTATGAATTTTGCATTTTCAGGTCCCACCATAATTACAAAACTGGGACAAGGGCTCTTCTGGAAAAATGAATTTCTTCATAATATCTGGGACTTGTAACACTAGGAGGCAACATGTGAAATGATTTGCATAGCAAAATGTACATCCAATAAAAATCTAACAAATATTTGTACATTATAGTACCAGTGCTTTGCTTTTATTTAGCTCTGCTTGATCAAACCAAATTAGAAGTGTCTGAGTTGATTTCATTACTCTGCTAGTAAAATTCCCCAGATTTTCTTTCTTTTCTAATAGTAGAAAATAAAGGAGTCTCAATTAATGAAGAGAAATCAATAATAAACAAGTTAATAATTCAGGATTTTCTTTTACTTAGAGCTCAGAGTACTGGAAGACAATTGGGAATTGCAGTCTGCTTTGCAAGGGATCAAACTTCCAAAAGAGGAAATTAATAAACTTGAAGTGGATGGTATAAGTAAGAATTACACGTATTTATTATACTTTTTGTTCCTAGCATTTTCATATTTTACCCTCATTTTCTTGCAGTAAGTATCATCTTTCTGTAGAACAAGCTTGCTAGCGTGTTGCTTTAGGAAGAAGAGGCATGGTTCTGCCCTGTTTGACAACAACCAATTTGTCTGTACGTCAGGGTCTCTCTTAGTAAAACAGCAGTTTAAATACATCTCTGCTTCACAATGCAGGGTTTTTTATTCTTTAATATTTTGGTGAAGTATTTACATATCATGTGAAACCATTATAGTATGGCAGTAATAAAGTGTGAAATGTAAACTGCTGTTCTTGTGTAACATGTTAGACTGACTTGCACGTAATGTTGTTTTCAGGAGTGACCTTACAAACTCATTATCATTCCACAGTATTGAGTAAGTGTACAGTTTCCAAAACTCATTTCTCATAATCTTAACAACAGTTATATTCCTAGTTGTGTTTTTCTAGGCACCTGGAAAACTGAGAACTAAGAGTCATGTGAAAGAATAATTTTACGCGTAGCTAAATTAAAATAAAAGTGTGTACTTTATTTGTTCAAAGTTTGTTCAACAGCTCAATAGAGACAGTCATTTGCATCAGTTCTGTAAATGTTCATACACTGTGTGGTTTGTGCTGATTCTTTTTCATATGCTTGTACACCAAAGTCTAATTTATACTTGGAACAATAATACTAATAATTAAAAATATCACTTTAATGTCTTTTCTAGCTTTGTGGTACAAAATGCTTCTGCCTCCACAATTCGATAAATCCAAGAAGTACCCTCTGCTTATTCAGGTGTATGTAACACTTCCTTTCTTTGAATGTTGTTATTTTCACAGAAAGCATACTTCTTATAATTTAAAAAAACAGGATATCTGCAACATTTTAGGAAGCAAAAGCAAAACCACTTCTGTTTTGTTACGGTGTTTTTTTAAATTTATTTCTTGAGTAGAAATTCAACTTAATAGAAATGAGAGGTTTTTAGTGATAATCTTAATATTGCAAAGCTTAGTCCCTCAGAGAAAGAGGATAAATATATGCTATTGCATTCTTAACTCTGTTGCTTCTTCTACTTATCATTAAGCAGTCTGAAAAATACAAGACTCAGTTTCATTTTTTAAGAAAAAAATACCAAACACCTCTAATCTATGTGGATTGCCTTGTTTGATCAAATGTTCCTTGTAAAGAGCGTTTGGCAGGAATCTAATCTATTGCATATGGGAAAGGCAACAGAAATTGCAGTGGTGCAAAAAAATCAGTGACAGAAAGGAGGACAGGGTGGGTGTAATAAACCTTACATCATCTTTTATTAGTCAGTGATAATCCAACGTTTCAAGACTGTTAAGAATGTTTGAATGAAGCTTAGAGTAGAAGATTAAGTCAGTCATGTCCTTGAGGTCAAATGTGTAATTTGCATTAGGTGATTCTCATGAGGAGAGTCTCGCTACATTGCTCAGCCATGTGGGGTGTGTTCTGCTCAAAGCTCCGACACGTGATATTCCCTACTGAAGCAAAGGTCTGGGGCATGATTAGAAAGTGTTTTTTTTCTCCTGTTTTCTTTTTCATTGCTGACTGCATGTGGAGATCAAATGCAGAAAAACACCAAAAGGGGCTATTACACCTAAGGAATTCGGAGAGGAAAAAATCCGGTCTTTGGGATGTGGCTCTTCCAAGGATTACCCTTAGGAAAAGGACCTGATGCTGCATCCTGTAGTCTAAGCTAAAACTAATGATTTCATTATGGCATAAGACCTGAAGGATTAAAATGGATTTCAGATCGCAAAAATCTCTCAAGTATATGAAAATGGCAGTTGAACTGTTTGCCTACTGAGCACTCTGAAACGCAGCGATAAAGTAAAATATTTGTACAGAAAATATAAGACGTACCTATAGCTATAGTCCAGTATCTGATAATCATTTATAAATTTTTAAACATGAGTTGAAATTATGTGAATTTTCACCCTCAGGTATGGAGGACCTTGCAGTCAGAATGTAAAGGAAACATTTAGTATTAGCTGGATAACCTATCTTGCAAGCAAAGAGGGAATTATTGTTGCTCTAGTAGATGGCAGAGGGACAGCTTATCAAGGTGACAAGATTTTACATGCAGTATATCGAAAACTAGGAGTCTATGAAGTTGAGGATCAAATCTCAGCAGTGAAGTAAGTATCTATTTGTATAACTGTTTTACTTACATAAGTGCAAGAAGTAAAATATTGAAAAAATATTGAAATAATATATGAATATGAAAAAATATTCAAAGTATTGAAAAAAGTGAAAAAAAATATTAAGTATACTTCTCAGCCTTTCTTCTGGAAACTGAGGTCTCCAGGAAATAAGACAAAAAGACTTGTAGAAATAAAATGTTAAAGTGCTTGATGTCAGTGAGGTTTTGTGTGGCTGTGTTAAGGCCATATACTACTAAGTCCACCTTTGTACCTCGCCGCTTCCATTTTATAAGAGCATAATCAGAGGCTTCAGTCCCAGGCCTAAGGAGATCCATGTGTCAGTGGTGAGAGGTAAGCCAAAAATCCACAGTGATGTACCACAGTAATTAGCTAAAGGTCAAATGTGAAGTGCTACAAAATTGTGTCCTTACACAAGTGATGTAGAGGTTGCTGTTAGTCATTAGCTTGCCTTCCATGCTATCTTAGGATACAAACATCCAACAGTCTGAGGTCCTCTGGTAGTTGTTCCCAAAGAGTTGCTCCCTTGCATCCAAACACTTAAAGTTCTTCAAGTGAAAAGAATTCTCTAAGCAGAGACTTTGGGAGGACGTAAAAGTTGAAATAAAGAAAAGCTGCCTGTTAAGCTTACAGATGCAGTAGCATTGCTGAAGTGAAGTTAGTTTGGACCCACTGATGTGCCACACAGGAGTAATTAGTCTAACCTTTGCTCTGGAATTTGGCCCATCAGAGCATGGTTAGATTTCCAGGTCCAACAGTAAGTACCCTCTTTACCCCAGTAACAGATTTGACTCTGAGTAGCTTATCTCAAAATTGGATGTTGCAGTCCAGGTTTCCACAGTTTTCTCTGTTTTCCTGCATTTACAATTGTATGTGAAGAGAATATCTGCTGCTCTCCTTTTCAATGCCTCCTCACTGATATAAACATGCCATTATCCTTTTCAGTCATAAATGAAATAGAATAGCTATGTATCGTTTCACATTTTTCTGTTAATACATTATTTGGTTTCTCAAAAATTTTTGCAGTAATGACATACTTTATCAGAAGGAAGAGAATGTTTTTTTATTACTCTGAACGGTCACTTAAACGTAAAGTGTCAGAGACGTGGGAGTTAAACTGATTCTGCAGTTGTAAAATCTGCTGAGACAGGCTGTGAAGAAGTGACCTCAGACTTCACACTTCCCAGTTTTCTGTCAGCACCTAGACTAAATTTTTGTCCAGTTAAATGTATTGCATTCCATCTTCCTGATCAAACACATGGTTTTAGATGCACAATTTTTATAGAGGATCCTATACTCTAGTGGGAAGTTCTTGGAGAGGCATTTATCTGTAGGAGGAGCCTTAGGGATTGAGACAGCACTGGAACAAAGCTGAATAATCTTTTGGCTTTTCTAACTTTGTCCCACCCAGTTAGGATCCCATGTTTTGGGTGTTGGCAGTCACTCATACTTGTCCTAGTAAAATAAGGCCATCAGCTGCTGATACGTGTGTGGGATGTATCTGAACCTATTTTGTTCATCTTTCACTCCAAAACCTGTGTAGTCTTTTGCTTCTCCCCCTTCTCTTTGTGGGCATATGTCTGTACATATTCATACACAGACACACACACACACACATATATATGTGCCCATGTACAACATGAGTGTGAATGTATGAGGTTTAATCTCATCTGGACTAAATTTCCATGTGGATTTTAAGTGTAAGAAAAAATAATTGCTTTGCCAAGAGGCCTGTAATGCAGAATCCTCACTCACTGTAACAAAAATTATTATCCTTTTCCTCTGAGATACCTATTAATTAAATTATTGATACTTTGTAGAAATCATTCATGCTATGCTGATTGTCAGATTGGTGGAATGTGTGCAAAAAAGTGAAAGTAAAAATATTTTTCACTAATTTGTTATAGTATTAGCAATCTTTATTAACAGTGCATTAATTTCAGTGATTTTATTTTCCACAGGAAATTTATAGAAATGGGTTTTATTGATGAGAAACGAATAGCAATATGGGGCTGGGTAAGTGGTTGGGATTTTTCTATCTCAAAATAATCCTGCAATTTAGTTTGTTAATACTTCCTTATTCTGTTCTAAATCTGTACAAAGTTTCTCCTACAAGTGTTTGATGGTGTTGTCAAAGGGGGTAGTTCCTGTTAGTGTATATATACATTGCCAGTGCTATTCAACTTATTCAATTTATTGATGATCTGGATGAGGGAATAGAGTGTACTATCAGCACATTTGCTGATGACACAAAACTGGGAGGAGTAGTTGACACCCCAGAAGGATGTGCTGTCCTTCAGAGGGACAACCTCTGAATGGAGAGTTGGGCAGAGAGAAATTTAATGAATTACAACAAGCCCAAGTGTAAAGTCTTGCATCTGGAAAAGAACAATCCCAGGTACCAGTACAGATTGGGGACTGAGCTATTGGAGAGCAGCATAGGGGAAAGGGACCTGGGGCTGCTGGTGGATGGAGGGATGACCATGAGCCAGAAATGTGCCCTTTTGGCCAAGAAGGCAAATGGCATCCTGGGCTGTATTAGAAGGGGGGTGGTTAGTAGAGAGGTCAAAAGAGGTTCTCCTCCCCCTCTACTCTGCCCTGGTGAGGCCACATCTGGAATATTGTGTCCAGTTCTGGCCCCCTCAGTTCCAGAAAGATCAGGAACTGCTTGAAAGAGTCCAGCACAGAGTGACCAAGATGATTAAGGGAGTTGAACATCTCCCTTATGAGGAAAGACTGAGGGAGCTGGGTCTCTTCATCTTGGAGAAGAGGAGAATGAGGGGTGCCCTCATTAATGTTTATAGATATGTAAGGGGTGAGTGCCAGGAGGAGAGAGTCAAGCTTTTCTCAGGGGTGATTAACAATTGGACAAGTGCCAATGGTTATAAACGGGAGCATAGGCAGTTCTGTATAAATATCAGGCAGAATTTTTTCACTGTCAGAATGACAGAGAACTGGAACAGGCTGCCTGGGGAGTTTGTGGAGTCTCCTTCCCTGGAGACATTCAAAACCCACCTGGATGTGTTCCTCTGTGACCCTGCTCTGGCAGTGGGGGTTGTACTTGATCTTTCAGGGTCCCTTCCAACCCCAACCTTCTATGATTCTATGTAACTGCTACAATGTAGGACCCCAGAAAGGGATCTTTGGCAGATCAGGAGGGAATTCTGAAAAGCTAGGTCAAATACATTGTTGGGACTTTTTAATTTTAAGAAAATAGAGATATTTTCACTGCCTTTCCTTGTAACTTAGAGACTTATTGGCACGGTGTCAAAATTCAATTATTTCTTTCTAATCTGAGAAAAAAATAATGAGAAAAGTCCTATGAAAATCTCTCACCAGAAAATGTGACCCTTGCATCATTCTGAATCACTGAATACTTGACTGACTTTGAAATGTCAGTAGGGATGACTGTGGGTCTAAGGGGTGTACAGCACTGACAGCTTCACCAAAAAGTGGAAAAGATTGTACAGTATAGGAGTCATTCCAAGTAATTAACGAGTCTGTTTTTCATCCTTGATGTTTTGGGGCACTTTTCTTTGTAGCAATCCCAGAACCTTTCACAGCTGGAAGTCTTTATTATTAAAAGGCCAGATTCCACTACCCTTATGCACTGAGATCTGTCTTCTGATCTGTCACTGTTTGTTTTGTTTATGCTTTTGCCGGTTTTTGTTTGTTTTCATTGTCCCAGTTTCATTGTAAGAGGCTTGCCCAAAAACACACTAGTGTGGATCTTATAAGATTCAGTTCATCTATATCTGCAGAAGTTGCCTGATCTTAGATAGCACATGAGCAGAGTAGCTATAATATTCAAATAATGGCAGAATTGTCAAACCTGTCAGGGTCTTTTTCCATGTTTTTCTATTTATTACTGCATTTTCTGGTCTATAACCTTTGAAAAGAGTTGAAAGGTGTTTCCTTGTATAAATACATAGATATATATATCAAGGAGCTTGGCAGGTATATGTGAACTATGCAACTCATCATATTCTCAGACTCGACAAACACTTCAGGATGACAAAATCTCTTAAAAAACTGCTAGAGCAATTCAGATTTTGAATTCTCTTTTCTTGTTACAGTGTATAGATCTTATCTGCCTGATCCCAATCGTCTGCTTTTTCACGTTATGGACTGATTTTTTAAAAGATAAAATGAACCAATCAAATGAGCTGAAAAAATGGTAAAAATTATTGTTTCCATTAGCATATCCCTTACTGTCGTTTCAAGATGGAATGTCAAATGGAGGGAGAGACTAATTTACTTTTATAAAAAAAAAATTTCATAGTTTTGCTTATTTCCCTTAGTCTTTTCTATACTACTGCTGAGGCTGATAAGGTTCAGAATTCTGTATGACACACCTCATATTTTTATCACTTCCTCCATTCCAAAGTAATCAGTAATTCCTTGTTTCCCAAAAACCTTATGCAAATTTTCCAACCTTATACATTTTTCAACCCCTGTTCCACATCCTATGGACAGCCAAAACAAATGCCCTGCAACTACCCCTGCAGAGTTGCACAGACCTATTCTGGTACCCAGGTTTTCTTACTACTTCACCTAACTTCCAGTTATTAATTTATTCTTCCTTGCTGGGTTGCAGGAATCAGGCCAGTAAGTAACAGGCAGTAGGGAGGAATTGGTCCAACCTCAAGGTCTCAAGTAGTTGAGTTTATTATTATTGGTGATGGGGTTGGTTCAACATGTCAATCATTAGAAAAAACTAAGTAGCTTGTTAAGGGAGGGGGAAAAAAAATCTACAACTCTTCTTGGAGGTGCACATAGAAAGGACAAGAGGCAATGAACACAAGTTGCCACAAAGGATGTTTTGTTTAGTTAAAAAAATTTATGGCAATGGTGATAAACATTGAAACAAACTGAGCAGAGAGGCTATGTAATGTGGATGTGGCTCTGATCAACTTCATGTAAATCTGAAGTTAGCCCTGTTTTGAGACAGAGGTTTCACTAGATTACCTTGAAGGACCCTTCCAACTTGAAGTTTTCCAAGATCCTAAGTGGTAATAAGAGCAGGATGCAGTGATAAGCATTAAAGAAGTTGCAAAAAAGAAGTGATTCACTAACATTGTCTAATCTCTCTCACAAGAAATCACATCACACCCATCTGTAATAATTAAGTTCTTTAAAAAAAAAATAAAAATAAAAGCTTGTGTTGCTTTGTGGTCCAGGCATTCAAAGCAAAATATTTACTTTGGAATTAATTTATATGAGTTAGATTAAGGAAACAAAATGATACTTCACCAATAATTTTAAACTGTCTGTGATTTCTTCCTAGTCCTACGGTGGATACGTAACTTCTTTGGCACTTGGATCTGGAAGTGGAGTTTTTAAATGTGGAATAGCTGTGGCTCCTGTTTCCAGCTGGCAATATTATGGTATGGAAACTTGTCATAAATACTGACTTGAAGCAAGATGTAGCATTTAATTACTTTCTAAATTAAATCATTGCAGGAGACTGGCAATATGAAACTTAAATTCCTAAGGGTTTTATGTCTAGGTACTTGCAATGTCTCTAAGTTTAATTTTTATCTTGCTGAAAGTAACTGACTACAACTAGAAGTTTGGAACAGACTTTGTCACACAGAAGTTATGCCCTGATAATTCCGTATGCACATCTGTAACAGTAAGTGTGTAAAGCCCTCTTGATAAACTGCTATGCTTCAAAGTGATGTGCCTAAGAATTCTGTTAAAACAGTATCATTCAATTCAGGAAAAACTGAAATTATTTTTCTGTCAGCGATGGAATCACAGTGCACTTCAACTTCAAATACTGCAGTTTATCTCTGTCAGGAGTCAGTATCTCTGATGTCTGCAAAGTTATTTACCAAAAGCAGTGGAAAAGAGAGTCAGTTATGTCTCGTACAATTTAAAAAAGAAAGTAAAAATTTCTCTTCAGATGTTTCTCAGCCACACCTTCTGTGCTCTTTTGTTACAAGACATATTTTTATTTATGTTTATCAACTTAGGCTCCAAATTGTTTCAAAGGAAACAACTCCAGAAGTATATGCCCAGGACCTTACTGTGTGACTGAAGCAGGAGCATACTCATGCTTATTTGCAGACCTGTTAAGCTTTTGGCATGGTGTAAAGGAACCTTAGTGTAAAAAAGAACTATGGTATGCATGTTTTCAATGAGCAAAATGTAGCACTTTGAACACATTTACTTAGCATATGGTCGTTTGCAAAGAAGTCTTAGTTACAAAAAAAATTTTTGTTAAATGGGAAAGATTCCTTCCCTGACTGCTAGCACAGACATTCCTTGTATTTACTGTGTTTTGCAAACAAAGAGAAAAACATTTGTATGACACAGGAAGCATAGTCTTCATATTTTCACTGGCATGAAGATTTTTTTAAAGACATTTTCACTCTTGATTGCAGAATTATTTCCAGAATGCGGGCATAAAGCACTATTTTTGCAGAAGTCCTTCAGTAAAATAAGAGTTATAAACATTTCATCAAGCATTACAAATTGAATGAAGCTTTTAAGTTGAACTATATTAGACCCACACCACTGCAATCTCTACTTTAGATGAATTCTCAGGAGGGCGTTGAAGAATCTTGGTAAAAATACATTCTAAAACCCAAGCATGCAAAACTACCTCTGCTAAGGAAGGAAAGAGGGAAGGAATGAATCAGAAAGAAGTTATGACTCTCAAGCTTTGGCAAGTAGATCATGTTAACATTAGGGTGACCTGTGTTAAGGGCAAAACTACTGGATGCTACATGTTTGAGCCTCTAAGTAGTACCCGTATATCAGAGATGTAGTGTCACCTAGAGTTTCTAAATTCTGTCCCACCTTCTTTCAGATGCACAGATTAGAGTCTGGACCATAATCTTGTTTCTGAAATCCTCACACTCACCTCTATTTTGTTTCAGAGTTAATAACAGCCAAGTTATAAGATGGCAAGAGAAACTGCCTGCAGGGACAATGTATAGCTAAAGCACTAAATGTGTGACTTACTAAAATTCACAATTTGTGTCTGTTTTCTTCCTCAGTAACTGACAAGCCAAATCTTCTGCTTAGTCATTATAATGCAGTTCTGCTGACCTCTGGGGTCTTGTAGTAGCTATATGTGTAGAAAAGAATGGAGAACTTGTCTCAGAATACTGTAGAAATGCCAGCCATTCATAAGGAGTCTAGTTTATTTAAAACTTAAGCCTAATATGGTTGTTTGACACTTTGTTGACAAGAGATATTGCACATTTTCTGTTTTCATTGAATGATGAAAAATTCTGATAAAAGATGAAGTACTTATTTTTTTACTTATTTTATTATGAATTATCTTCAGAAGCCTTATTTGGTGTATCTGGGAGAGACATCTTTAGTACTCAGTGGTAACATGAAAAGGGTATGTAATAAACCATCAGAACATGGGTACATTGAGTCATTTTCCTTTAATGGCAGCATTCTGTTTTATCATTTTTAACAAAAGTATTCTAATGCAGTGTACCGAGCTGGACAATGTAGACAGACCCGATTCCCTACTGATTACAGTGGCCATCACCTCTCTTATGGGAGGGGAAGATGCCTCCTCTTTGTCAGAAAGCCTGCACTAACCTAATTCTTGTACTACTGAAGCTTGACTGCTCACTATGTGTCAGTTACTTTTTCAAGGCAAGGTTATAAAGAAAGTAATGCTCTGGTAGTGACAGCTGCTGCATCAGTTTTCCACAAATTTTCATAAACACTCTTAGTTAAATTACAGGTGCCCAGGCAGCTCAAAGATAGCTGTTTGTACTGATTTCTTGGTGATAGATGCTCTTCAGTTATTCACATTTCTTTTGTTAAATCTATTAGCAGTCTTTCTTGTAATTAGAAAAAGGAATTAAACAGAGATCTGAGCAGCAATTGTATCACTTTTTTGTTGCAAGCCTGTATCATTTCCTGCTCCCCCTCATTGCTGCGCATAACTTTTCAATAGGAAAAGGACAACATAATATCCATATTTACTATATATGCACAAACACGTCCCAGGCTGGAATGCTGCTCAGCTTCTCTTGTTAAGTGTCAAAAATAGTCTGCCTCATCTTTCCACCATGAACCATTATTGGTTCATAGGCTCATTCAGCTGACTTGTGGAGTTCAACCCAATAGCATAAAACATTATCATCGGACTACCTTTGTCCACGAAACCTTCTGTTGGTTCCACAGATTAGTATCAAACCACTGTTTCTGCAAGGAAGGTTTGGAAGATATTTATTAATTAACCTTCATATTTTTTTTAAATATGTTTAAATTTTATGCATTATGAGGAAACCAAACAGAACAGATACAATTAAAATAAACAACTTCTAATTTGCTACATGTCACTTGAGGAACAGAAATATCTGTACATTCTTCATCTTTTGTTTTTTTCTTCTTTAATATCACAGCATCTATCTACACAGAACGATTTATGGGTCTTCCTGTAGAGTCCGATAATCTTGAGCACTACAAGGTGAGAATTCTTTTCCTGTGTTGATCTGCCTTAAACTTGAATCACGGTTCCATGGACAAATAGAACTGTGAAGAGAGAAAATGACCCACCAGCTTAGACAGTGGTAGTCCTGTCACAGCTAAACTACTGCTGTGAAATTCAGGTCTCCATAGTAGTCACCTGGACAAGTCAAAGAGTTCTGCCAGTGCAAACCGTTAGCCTAGGTAAGAATTCATGTGAAAGAGGTTAAAATGATGATGTTTGTAAGGTTTTATTTGGTACTGTTCGCTGGGGTATGCAAACAGCTTCATGCACACTTAACTCTCAGATAATAACATCATAAGCATACTAAAGTGTCAGAACAGCTTCACCTACCAGGAACAGGATGCCTTTCTTCACATTGATAGGAAGTTGATAGCTTCCTCTAGCAGCACACATACCAACTCGGGAGAAGTCTGAATTAAAACCCAAATAAATTTGTGGAAAGACCCCTGATAACCGTGTTCTCATTCCCTATTTATGGGGGAAATATTCCCTATTTATTTCATGCTCAGTGCCAAACTGCCCTGTTAGAGCTGTCTGGATAGCCAGGAATTAGTGTCCAGGGAATGATACATGGCAAGTGCTGTGCTTTTGTGACCTGGCCCTTAGAAAAGACACTAAATATACATGGCTTCTGTTATGATCTCAGATTGATAGGAAGTCACTGCTGGCATTATTGTGCCAATCCAGTTGTTTGATTATTGTTCTACAAGGTAATGAAAGCCTTTGAGCTCTGTGACTTAACAGTTTAAATAGAAGCTGCTGAACTGTTCATTTTTCCTCTCAACAGAATTCAACTGTGATGGCAAGAGCAAAGAATTTCCAAAATGTAGAGTACCTTCTCATCCATGGAACAGCAGATGGTAAGGTTTGCAAAAGGCAGTACAAATACAGAGCCAGATCAATTTGTTTGAAAAACATTAGGCATCTTTCTGTGCCTTTGATTAGGGTCAGTACTCAGATCTTTGGTATATTTCCATATGATATAAGATCCTTATTTATTCTTAATAATATCAACTGTATAATTCTTGGTAATTACTGAACACAATTTAATGGACTATAACTTTATGCTTTGTGGTATTTACACGTTTCAACAGACAATCTCTTTTTTTCCCTTTTCAGATAATGTACATTTTCAGAACTCAGCACAAATTGCAAAAGCTCTGGTTAATGCACAAGTGGATTTTCAGGCAATGGTAAATAACTGACTATTTTTCATTTTCAGCAGTGATTAATAGCTGTATCAATAAGCTTATCTGACATTTGGCAATCTTTTTAAAAAACCAATTCATGTGAACATGCTTAAAAAATCTAGTGCATTTGTTACTCTTTATAAGTAACTTCTTCCTCAAAGTATTTGCCTGGGTTTAGTTTGGTTTTCTTTTCTTCCTTCTTGCCCTTTGAATGCTAGCAGTATTTCTCTCTTGTCAAGAATAACTTTGAGGCTTTTAAAATGAGCCAGGGAGGAGAATGAGAATCCAGCCTCCTCACAAAAGTTGGTGGTAGCTAGTAAAAGAGAGAAAGATGAAGGAGCTGGTGTCTGGGGTGAAAACCATCATGAGTTCCAATGGATTCTGTCTTGATCTAGACATGCTTGCCACAGGCAAGGTGAAACAGGCAGAAAAGGTGGAAGACATGAAAGTCTATCCAGGATCAGAAAAAAACCAAGTTCTCTGCAAAACTTCCTAGGGGTAGCAGGTGCTGGCAATGAGAGTAACACATAGACAAGAAGTTAGGGGATATAAATTAGGAATGAATAGGGGGAAAGTAGTTCTGAATTACATGCTAAGTTCTGCTCCTACACTTTTCTCAGGGCTAATGACTAAAGAGCTTGCCTGCTGTCAAATGTACTGGCTTTCTGCCTGATTCCACTTTCACAGGGCCATGAATGCCCCAAAAAGGGATCACACAGGGATCCCCCTGTGCTTGGGGTTTCTGGGCCTTTTTGTGCATTCCACATCACTCCTTTACTGATCTTTAGCAAACCTGGGTTATTTCTCAAATATCTGGAATACTGGACACAGTTGTAGCCGTTCTAGTTCAGCTACAGTGAAATGTCAGTTATTTCTAAGCGAGTAATTCATATGGGTATTTTATTTACAGTACACCATTCATAATGTTCATGCTGTAATGAAGAATTGAAAGCTTGCTGCCTAGAGCCCAGTATTCCTAAGCAAGACTGTGACCCTCCCATTGCCAAGGCCATGCAACAAGTTAAGAATATTTCATCCCTAGGACCATCTCAAAGCTCTTTTGTCTGACTTAGTACAACTGACTTGTTAGTACTGAGGCAGTCATGCTTACTCATAGATTACAGAAGGTTTAGAAACTTTTTTTTAGCAGGAATGTGAATACATTGGAAGCTGATTAAAAAATTGTTGCAGACAGTCCTTTCCTGGGCCACAGTGTTTTGAGGTCCAGTAGGTGTTCTTGCCAAGGTGTAAGAACAGTACTCCAATAGTTGCGTTTAGATTCAGTCAGCCTAGCTTGGTGCTAACGCTCCAGACTCAACTAGCCTCCTCCTCAGACTGCTGAGGAGTGAGCTGAGCTCACCTCAGGAAGCCCACCTTTTATTGGTCCCCCAGTTCTGCTCATGCGCAGTTGGGGCCAGCCCTATTGGGCACAGGTGGGCTGAACAGGAGCTCACGCCTTCCTCCTCCTAACTGACAACACCTGATTGTCTTTACATGGTTACCTCTACATAAAATACTAGCTAGTCCCTCTGTTTTTTTGAGGCATTCACTTTCTTCTATATGGTAATAAAATAAAGTTTTTGTATTATTTAAATATGGCAGAACTGAAAGCATAACACAGGGAGTTCATGGATTCTTTTTATTTTTCTTTTTCAGTGGTATACTGACCAGAACCATGGAATTCCAGGCCTTTCCAGCAAGCATCTATACACTCATATGACTCACTTCCTCAAACGATGTTTTTCTTTGTCATAATAAGCAGGCTGTTCAGAGCATGCTAAGGTGTCTGATACATCTCTGGAAGAATGCAATAGTAACTGTATAACAGCTTATGTCGTTTTCAGGTGAATTGGTAACGGGAATTTTTAAGTTTTAAACCTGATGTTTACATCCACTTTTGATATTGTATTTTAGCAAATGTTTTGCTAATACATGTTTTGGTACATTTAACACGTTTGATAGAAAAAAATAAAATCAGTATGTAAAATGCCACGTGCATTTATTGCCATCTTTCTTAAACTTTCATTCTACAATCCAAAGATAGGTGGTCCCATGCAAAGGCATACTGCCAAATGAATATGCTTGCATTTGTTAACTACAACTGTGAAATGGGAAAGGACAAAGAAATCAGTGCAAGTACCTAATTTGCATCCTTACAAAAAACAGTTTCTCAAGATTTTTTTCCAAATTCTTGGAAAGAATCCGAGCAGGGATAGGAACACATAATATTAAAGGTGAAGTTTGGATACTTTTCCAGAATATTAAACGCTGTGTTAAAATTTTATTCAACTCTTACTGAAACCTCAATTCTGCAAAAATCCTAGTCTTAAGATTTAAATATGAAAACAGGACATTCATGGTAGCTATTTTATCTCAGTGTTTTTTCTCCCTGTGTTCATAATATGTGCAACTTATTGACCTGTTTTTAATCTCTAATCATCACTTTAGCATTAAAATTAATCTCAGCGTTATTCATCCCAGACTGGAGAGAAAGGATCAAAGGATTATGCATGTTTTCTTTTCTTTGTTTCCAGTGAAACTATTTTAGTGAGTCTTAAAAATGCTAGAGGCTTATAATGATTGGAATACTTGTATTCTTCTGATTAGTGATTAAATCAGTCCTGCCATAATATAAGAAAAGGAACAATATAATTGGCCAGAGATCCACTGTAGATGAAATTATTCTCAGGTAACAAATATTAAAAATTTTGAGTTAGTCTACAGTATAAAAACTGTGGTCTGTCTAACACAGTGTCTCATCTCTGGTCTTAGCCAGTGAGAGTACAAAATAACTGAAAAGGGTTGTGGAATAGCCTTGCTACAAAGCAAGCTGCTCCCTAATTCAGTCAGAGATTGGTTGCTGATTCTTTGTGCAAAAGCAAGGGGTTTCATTTGACCCTCTTGACAAAAACGTGGGGTTTAGCCAAAATAATTAAAATATGCAAGTGATTTGCTGTGTAACAGCTTCCTTCGTTTTGTTAATGGCAATATCAAATCTGATTTTCCACACATGAGAACATTCCTCAGACACATCTTTATGTAAATGTAGTTGCCAAGCTGTTTGTAATGGTTAAATTATACTTTGATGGGAAGTCTTCAGAAAATACTCAATTAGTTCAGGTTTTTTTGGAAATGCTGCCAATTATGTGACGTTAATGAGCTTTTTGTTGGTAATGTAATTAAAATTCAGCCGCTATAATGGCTAAAGGAAAAAATTATAGCTCTGAGAAAGTTAACATTAAGGAAATACAACACAAAGTGGGGCTAATTAGATTTTGATTTTATGGTCCTATGTGCATTTGCTGCACACTGCAGTAGTCTCAGTAATTTTACAAATATGAAATACAATTCGGTTGGAATTACTGACATTTAACTCTCAGTTTCCTTTATTGATACACCACCACAGAAACCACTGCAAAATTTTGCTGAAAGAGAAAAAATGAGCTCATATCCCAGACTCTTTAAAATTTTAGATACCTGAATATGTCAATGGGAACCAAGAGTGATTTTTAAAACAGCATGGTATCAGTCTCACATAAATATCAATTTATTAGTACATTTCTTTGCATTTCTGCACCTTTATTTTTATTTTTAATTTTGAAAATACTATCTTCTCTGGAAATTAGGCCAGATAAATTGGCCCTTTGTGGATACCATAAGTAACAAAGTGATGCAATATGTTGTTCACACTCTGCCTACAGGTCTGTTGTCAAAAGCTTCTGCAAGTCTTTGGAACAAAGGACGTTTCAGAAGAATGTGTCAAATAAAATACCAGAAGGTGTATTTTTCCCCAGGGATGCATTAGCTGTTTTATTATTAATCTGCTCTTATATTTGGTTGTTTCCAAGGGCAGAGTATATTTCTTCCAAACTGTCCACCTATAAGCCACTACCTTGGCTTATAGGAAGCACTTGTGAGGATAAAACATGAAAAAATAAGTGCATCATGCTACTGTCAGTTTTGCTTCATTGTTTTTCATGTTGTTAATTTATTTGCCTTACATAGCATTCTTGCCAGAGAAATACGTCTTCAGAAGAGTGTGACATTTACACTGAGCTTCTGGAATAGCATCTAACCTAAAAGGCTTGATGACTGAGCAGCCATGTATTTTGATGACCTGTTGGGAAAATGTCCTAGGATGCTCTGAGCGTCAAAAAAACCTCTTAAAAGCGAAGAGAACAACAAATTGCTGGCCTGTACTAATAAAAGGTAATATCCCAGTCATTCATTAGCAATGGTGCAGAGCATTTCAAACCTGCTGTTTCAGTATGACAAGATTACAGAATGGTTAGGGTTGGAATGGAACTTAGAAGGTCATCTTGTCCCACTGCCTTGTTCAAAGAGGGTCACCTACAGCCATTAGCCCAAGACTGTCCAGATGGCTTATCTAAGAGGATGGAGACTCCACAACTTCTCTGGGCTACCTCTGCCAGTCTCTGTCACCTTTATAGTAAAAAAGCATTTCCTTATGTTCAGACAGTTATCTCCTGTGTTCAGTTTGTGTCTGCTCTCTCCTGCCTATGTCACCAGCCACCGTTGAAAGGAGCCCGGCTCCATCTTCTTTACATCCTCCTTTCATTTATATACAGTGGTACCATCTGCCTGAGCCTTTTCTTCTGTAGAAAGAAAACTTTTTCCATTCTGCATTGCTGTCTGCAATCACAATCCATGTTACAGGCATCACCACATTCACTGCACAGTTATTTTCCCTGTTCCTTTTAAATCTAACCTAAAGTATATATACCTCTGTAACAGAGCTTCAGCACAGTTAAAGATGAAAGGGATTGTCCTGAGGAATCAAGCTGAAGCCAACAAAAAAGTGTTTTAGACTAAGCCTTATATATGAATAAAAAGTATACGTATCAATACTGCAGGCATAAAATATGGTATGTAGGAGTCAACACTGGGACACAACTTATTATGAAGGTAAGAAAGGATAGCTTTTATGACATTCTCTAAGATGATTCATGAATATCGTTGAAGTTTTGCTTCCCACCTTCAAAAGTTTTATAGAAGATTCAGTTTTTAGAAAATGCTTTTCACTTTCTACTCTTCTTTTCCTTTTTGAGTAAGGATCTCCCATTTCAGATACCCAAAAATAGCACTGCAGACAATGAAATTTAATCTTTAAATATCTGTAATATAAACAAAGTACATAAACCTCTGCAGATGGGTCATAGTGGTTCCAAAGTAAGTAGATACATAGCCACAGATACAGCTGTTTATAAGTCAGTTTCCTCTACTCAACCTGTTTATCTTTTACAAAATCAAGCTAGAGCTGCAAAGTAAAAACTGCTTTGTTCTAGGAACTGAGGTTGACATAAATAGTAGCAAACCCACTGGTTCCACTGCAAACCATTAATTCCCCAGCACTTGTTTTCATTGCCTGCCTTATTCATGCTGTGTGAGTTGCACATATCACTAAACATGCAGTCCTCATACTTCAAACATGGAACTACCTCCTTTGCTTCACTTAGGATTCCTGCAGCTGCAAAGAAGAAAAGGCCTAAAGAGAAAACAGAAATGGTAGAAGACCAAGTATAACCCCAGCCAGGCTCCAGAACTTGGTTAGTGTTGTATTCATTTAACTCTCAGATCAAGTCAGATTCAGACTACATTCAATACTTTCCAGTTTGCCAGTCAGTTCCAATTACAAGGCACAGCTGTTTAGTACATTTTATAGAGTCATTTGAAGGCTCTATATTTAATCTGAATAATTCATAGTATTTGCTAAGAGCATTTGGTATTACTTTCAATTATGAACATTGTCTTCACAGAATGTAAAGTAACTAGTACATACTTGGCCAGCTCTTCTGCTTGCGCAAATTTTGCAGCTCCATTGACTTCCAGTGGAGTGACTCCAATTTCTGTGAGCAGACAGTGTGGCTTACAGCACAGATAGAGCAGCTCTCCCTCCTGAGGTACAAACCCATCGGCATCCCCGCGGTGAGCACGGACCTTCATGCTATGTCAGTCCTCCATTGCAGAAAGACATTCTTGCTCTTCAAAGTGTAACTGCAGGGTTGTATACATGCACAGGCACCTTTTTGTGTGTGTTATATATAGGTACAAATGTATGTATGTAATATGATGCATGGTTTATGTATGAATATCATGTCCTTCCTACATATGTTGCACTAATTCCCAGAAGGGGAATGCGGGGTTCATTTGGCAGATTATCAAGTAGCAAGGACAGGAAGATAAAATGGGCTGCAGAACCCAAACTGTGAACTCACAGTTGACAAGGTTAGGGAGAGAAAAATGCTTTCTGTGCAAGAAAGAAAATGGTGTTGGCTGTAGTCATAGCCCAAGATAGCTTCTCCTCTCTCCCATGTTCTTTAGATATGTAATGGATAATATAATATTAAATATATAATGAAGAAATACACAGGAAAATGTGGGGTGTTAACTTTTTTGAAAGCATTTGTTGGATTTTTTTTAAAGTTTTTTACTTTTGAAAGTCAGCAATATTGAAGGCTTAAATTTTAAATATTTTTCTTGTACCAACAGTTAAAGAGTTGAAACATCTTAGAAAATTATGATATTCAGAGAATACTAGCCAGTTATAACAAATACACGGGGCCTATTTTTCTGAAAAGCCATGCCAACTGGAATCATCACTGCTAGAACATCAGATTCAGTGTGCAACTGGTAAGAATTCTACTTCTCATTTTACTTATGTACTTTCCCCACGATTTTTTTTTTTTTTGACCAGTGAGTGCAGTGTGCTCCCCTTGATAGCAGCTTTTGCCTGGTGCTGATATGATGATACAGGAGAATTTTATCAACTCCAAATACAGAGAACCTAAGACAAATATTTTTTTTTGATGACTCCAAGTAAATGATGAAAAACATTCAAATGAAACGTTCCTGAAGGCAGATCACTTCTGGGTTCTGTCTCTCAGTCTGACTCAGTTGGTCTCACAGGTGAAGTATGATAAAGAGGAGAGAGTGAGGTTGCCCTTTGACTATAGCCAAGACATGCCATCTCATTATTGTATTTTACAACACAAGAGAAAAAAAACTGAGTACATATGCATATTTATTACACTTGTTTCAGTTTTCTACATCCAATTTGTAACTCTTGTTTGCTGTGCTCTGGAAATTTGTAATTTAGACTGAGTTACGGAAACTGATGGTTCTTAGTGGCAGTTCCCTTCTTTACTGTACTTTTTATTGTTTGTGTATCGCTTGAAAAACAAATAATCACTCACCTTCTAGATGCTAGATGACCTGTTAGATGACATAGCCTGTGTAACAACTTGCCCAGCCAGGTGCACTGAGCTGCTCTGTCTCATTTTTTTTTTCTCAAATCATTCTACTGTAAACAAAGAACTTCATCTGACACAAGAAAATAAACTGGGCTAAAAAAAAAAGAAGAAAATAACAGCCTGTTTCCTGAAGGAGATAATATTCTCTTACATTCCCTATTACCTATTTAGAAACCTATGTATCTTTAACTCAACATGCAGTGAGAGAGTTGTCTGTAGAAATCAGGTTCAACAAGTGTGTGTATTATCCTGTTATAAAAAAAAACCTAAAAACCAAAAAACGACCAAAAAACCCTCCTCAATGGCCCTTTCATCACCATCTGCTGTCCTGTCGGGGTACTGCAAGGCTGGGCAGCCCTTCTCCCACACAAGCCCCAAAGCTGACCAACTTCATGAAAAATCAGTGCCTTCTAACCCTTAGTGTTGAACTTACATCTACAATGTCGGTTAGAATCTCCTATATAACGCTCACGAAGATTAAATAGAAAGTAGATTTAAATTAATTCTGTAGTAGAGATTACAATCTCAGTGGAATCGACATCTCATGAAAATAAGCAGATTTGAGGTATAAGGTTGTTTCCAGATCTGTTTTGGCTCCTTAGGCAACGTCTTAAACATTAAACAGCTGTTTCCCTAGCAGAATTTGGCATATGCAGTTGTTAATTCTGGTCACTTCACACAGAAACAGATGAAAGCCAAGTCTGATAAACATGTATGCAAGTTGCATATCCTATGCCAATCAATACCTGGGATCCATGATTTTGAATGGCTGTGAAAAAATATAATTAGGAACAGGAAAAAAAAAAAGAGGACATAGGAAAGAGAACATGTGGAAAACAGGGAAAAAGAAGTAGTGATTAAAAAGAAGAGTAAAAAAAATGGAAAATAAGGCTCTCAGAAATTACTGAATATACAAGCAGGAGGAAATTATGAAACAGAGGTTGTTCTCATATGTTTTCATTAGAAGAATTTTTACATTGTAGCTAGAAATAACAAAAATGGACCATGAATGGATGTCGATGGATCCAAGAGCAGATAAACATTAGACGTAAACACAAAACCAGGTTTTTTCAAATTGATTATGTGGACTGTGAGGCTCAATGTTTCCCTAAACTTATACTGTGGTACCAAAACAAGGTTTTTAGGATAGAGCCCTAGGAATGAGCCATTAAATTTTGTTTGTCAGTCTAGGCAAACACTAGGGTTATTAAATGTATACAGTGCCTCAGTTGTATCATATTGGCTATGCCAGTCTGTCTGTGGTCAGCCAGCAGAAAATTACCTCACTCAAGAAGATTCTTTGTTGGTTTCATGGGCCAGTGTCAGGGGAAGAAAGAGATTTTGCTGTAATATGTATGCTTTGTGCCAGAAACTAGTCCTTGGGCCACCCCAGACTGGAGCACAGGCTGTCATTACTGTTCAGTGAGATGTCCACTGTGATTCAAGACCCTTCCCTCTACTGAGCAGAGCTGAAACTCTGGGTGGAGTCCTTCATATCCACTGTGTTTCCTGGACTGCCTGGAACCTTATATATGTGATAAACACATTCCATGTTTGGTCCTTTTGCATTTTACAAAGGATTATCATGATGTAAGAAAAAGTTTTTCTGAAAAAACCTCCCCAGGAATTTCTTAAAAGGTGATATCTCACATATTGCTTCATAGACAGCATAAGAGATCCATATTCCTGACTGGCAGGTGTTTTCAGCTGCCAGGGCCACTGACAAGATATGTGTCAATTTAACCTACCTGTGATCACAAGATGGTTGAACATAGGCTTATATAGCAGTGCTGCCCCACACCAGCTACAAAAGAGCCCTCTTACTGAATGATGTACTGCCTTGACAATAGGTGCCTAGAACATACGCAGTTATCAAGCTCAAAAAAGTTTAGGGTTTTGAGGTTTTTTCCTTGTAGGGAATGAAGATGTGAGCCAAAGGCTTACCTTACATAAATCTGTAGGCCACAGTGTGAAATTAAATATGTAATGAATGTTCTGAATGTTCAAATCTGGAGTATGAATTTTCATACAGTAGAATTTACAAACTTGGCATATCACATGTAACGGTAATAAAATGTTTTTGTTAAATTTACTTATGCTAGGCTTTGCATGGTGGGTGGCCATCACTGCAGTATTTCACATCTCTTCATGTTCATTATATTGGCTCAAGAGTACCTGAAAAATCACTCAAAGGCTTGGGGGAAAGTTATGTTGGTTATTGCTAACACAATATGGTACTAAATTTATAAATCTTGATTTAAAACTGATAGGCAAAGTTGATGCTATTGATGTCAACAGGGATTTTACTCAATACTAGATGTTAAATGTGGCAAATCAGAATTTGGAGAAATTGCTGTCTTAATCCCAGGCACTTTTAGCCCACTGTTTGTCATCCTAATGCACTTATGTTTGATATTTACTTCTTTGGACATTGCTACCTCACTCCTTTTGCAAATCCATGTTAGCATTGATGTCATAAAGTAAGCAGAATGAATGTGTGAAATTGCTTGTAAAATTATCAAATGAAAGGAATAGCAAATATGATCACTTTTTTTTTTAAGTTGAATAAGGAAACTGTCAGCAATGATGCACTCTCGTAATGCTTACTAGAGCTGAACAGTTTATATATAAGTCTGTGCAAAAGAGGCAGCTAGGCAGATCTCAGGATCCTCAGGGCTTGCCATAGTTCCAGAAGAGAGAGTAAGAAACTCTTTCCACAACTTCTGCCTATCACTTCGAAGTATAAAAAGGTAAGATTTATATGTACTACCAGTACAATTTGTCTGAGAAAGCTGAGTGTGTTATCTGATTGACAAAGTTTGCAATTGAACTGTCAGCAAATTGTTTTCTTCTGTGGTTATAATAGTTGGTTTTTGGAGTTAATTACATCATCATTTAAATTTTTTATTCTATTTAATTCTTTCATCAGAGAATAGTCCAGAAAAATGAATCAACTGTTTGGGTTGCAGAAATAATTCAAAGAAGGAAGATTAACCATGAGAGCATGAAAGATATGCATTGTAGTAAGATTTAAAATGTGATTTTAATTATATACAATTATTGATTTTTATAATTTTATCTCCTTTAGTATCTCCACTACAGCTATTTAATGAACACAAATTTTAAAATATTCACTCCTTGTAAATACTGCCTAAATTGGAATGAGTAGGCATTAAATTAGCAGAATGCAAATGAATTAAGTAAACTCATATAGACACTGATTTAAAACTGTCCAAGACAGACTGTCACTCCATCAACCTACAGATCGCCACTTCACAGCCCTACTTTTAGATTAGTTTACCTCAAGCAACTGATCTTTCAGTATTACCATAAGATCTGACAAGGAAAATGAATAGCACAAAAGTAAAAATTAAAGGCTTTCAATAGTTGCTGTGATTATTGTAAAAATAAAGTTTTTCTCCCATCCTCCCATCCCTGATTTCCTTAGACTCTAACCATTATATTTTACAGAACATTCCACAGGGCATCATAACATGGTAGGTAAACTAGAGTTACAGCACATCTATCAGTAAAATTTATTTCTGATCAGAAATAACTGCTATTTGCAAACAGTTTAATGTCAACAGAAATCTATTTTATTCATTCATACATTTTCATATGAAAATACCCTTTTTTACTAACATATTTTTTAGAGGAAATAGATACAAATCTGCTGTTTGAAAGATTCTTCTTTGAAAATTTAAGGAAATACAGCTAGCTAAAATATAATGTACATAATGTACAAAAAGCATCTGGAGTTAAATACTTTGGAAAAACTAGCAAAATCAGGCTGATCAAGGAAATAATATTAAGATAAGAATCTGATCATTATTTCAGAGCCATTTTTATTCCACAGCTTTTGGTGGTTCAAACTGAGGTGTGTTAAGCTTTTCATTTCCAATCAGAAAGAAATGAGAATATTTCCCTTAAGCCTAACATGCATAGGAACAAAAATTTTCTGTGTAAGATTAGCCTTAGCTTTCCTGAATCTTGAAAGTAGGATTGCATGGCTTTTAGCAGTATCTACTGGTGACCTAAATAACTTAGCACAAATAAAACCTTTCTTCTGATCAAGAAATTGATTGATTAGTAGGAATAATAAAACTAATATTAATACACTTATCATCTGTGTTTTCTCTAGAGAACTTTTCTGTGGTCCCAAGAATAAAATAATTTCTTCTATAACTGTAACTTCTTTAACTTGCCAAAAACTGCTGTTTTTAGTTTGAGTTACTAATAAAAAGTTCTAAACATTTAACAAACAAAACCAATTATTAATTTTTAAAATAATGTGTTTGGCAGAAGTTAAATAGCTTTCAAAAATGCATATTTTATTTATGTGTTTTCTTACTTGAAAATTGCCATAATTTTAAAAAACTTCATTTATGTATCTTTCTTTTTTAGCAATCTCCCCTGAATTCGATTCTGAAAAATTTAGAAAGTTCCTGCATGTGCATTTAACATTAAACATATTCTTAAATTTCCACTGGGACTGTTGACATCTGAAAGCTCTGTAGGACTGAGGCATGAGTTAGGTCCATAATATACTGAAATCACCAAAAATTTGTTTACTGACTACAGCAAGCTTTGAGTAGGGGGCTTTCTTAAGGTTTTGTATAAAAGAATAGCTTTTAGTGTCTGATATAAGAAGATGGATTAGTGACTAGACTATTTCTTTCATTACACCTCAGTGATAGGTTTATGCTTAATCTGTATCATGGTTTAACAAAGTTATAGGCAACTGTAAACATTACTTAGTTTTCTTTTTTAAGTTTTTCAGGTTAAGCAAAGGTATACCAAGCTGCTAGCATACCATTAAGCAGGGTAAATTTATGTGTACAAGATGCAATCGCCAGACTTTATTTGGTGTCTAAGTTCTCATTTACACCTAGCATGGGGGTCCCTACATTACATTTTTGTGACCTTAACAAAGTCACCTTCCAAAGAGTAGGCAGAGCTTTCGTTCCTTTGTTGGAAGCCTGTGAAATGATGCATTTCTTGGGATAAGCATTGGATGTCAGTGTTGCACCACCAAATTGCAGGTCCAAATGAAACAGTTAAGAAAGGCTTCAATATTTTATTTAGTTATAATAGGACTGACTACCTGGCCACTATGGTATTTGCTGGTACTGTAGCAGGATATGTGCAAGTGTAGGCATCAAACCTCATATGTCAGGCAGAACAGAGACTCCGTACACATTGATGAAATAAATGAGCATCATCTGTGGCTTCTGTTGGGAAAGAAGATCAATTCTCATTTCTTAATAGTGCAGTCCACCAGAAAATATTATTTTCACCAAACTATTTTCCTGGGTTTGATTAGGATTTTCATTACCATAAATATTTTTATACTGACACTGGGGTATTCTACTAAAGTAATTATTTTTCATTAATATTTGCTGAAAAATTAGGCCTCACAAAGTAGCAGAAGCACATTCTTCCAAACTGTTGGTCAAATGCCTGCCAACAGTCAAGCTTTTTCAAAGACAACTCATATATGCCCCCCATTTGCACTTCTCTGTGCAGAGCAAATTCTAAATCTCAAGACAATGTCATCTGCACCTTCTCTACACACCATTCCTTCCTGAATTTCCTATGGCTTCCTTCAGGTCTTAGTATATTTAAATCCAGCCTGTTGTTACAAGGCATTACAACAGCGAATAAGCGTGTTTTCACTCAGACTGCCTTATTTTATAATGAATTTCAATAAATAACTCCTGGGCTGGGTGTTTTCACATGGATCTCACTTTAGAACAATGTAGCCATTTCTGTTACATGGCTAAAGCCAATACAGTGACCAGTAATAGTAAGGATTACATCTGGAAGACAAAATTTTCAGGTTTTGTTTATTACAATTAATATGAATTATATATATTTTATATCCCATAAATATAGCCACATAATAGAAGTCCTTAAGCTGGAATGAAGTATTATGTCAGTAGCACAACAAGCAAAACTTGACATATCACATCATGAACTGAATTACACCCCAGTGTGTGGTTTGGTGGTTGTTTTTCTAAGGACTCACACGTGTTAATAAGCCATGATTAAGTCCAGAGGCCTACTGCTGCAGCATCTGTTACTTTAAAAAATCTTTTAAAAGGAGGGTGGAGGGCAAGAAGGAAAGAATGGGGAGTGCTAATGTGATAGTATTCTTGACAGATATTTGTTTTGCTTTTTTCTCTAGTGAATAAGATGGGGGGGATGGCGGGGAACACACTAAAACCCTTGTTGTGCGATAAAAGAATATTACAGAAACAGATCTAATGCTTGCCATCATCAGAACAGGGAGCAAAGGAGATACAGACCTTTATCCTTGTATTACAAAGGACAGTGAGGATAAGGTTGCTCTCAGCTCACCTTGCATTCTAGAAGAGAGATTAGAGCTTAAAGGCTAGAACAGAGACTACATCTTTTGAAGGTGTTAAAGTCTCTATCCACTGGACATGGAACTTGTTGTCAGGGTGTCTCAATATAATCAAGTTTAGATGACAATTAAGGATGTATCTTTTTGATGTAATTGATTCAGATGTATGTAAAGATGATTACATTTTTCTTGTTGCCTTATTTTTGTTATTTCTTTTTTGATAGGAAATGAAAATGAAAAGTGTTTATTTTGTTGCTGGGCTCCTTTTAATGATAGTTCAAGGCAGCTGGCAAAATCCTCTTCAGGATACAGAGGAGAAATCAAGGTAAATTTTTCAGATCATATTTCTAGAAACATTTGCCATGAAATTTGTTCTCTTATAGTTCAAATTTTTTAAAAAAAGGTAAAAAATAAAAACAAACAAACAAAAAACCACCCCTGCAATTAGCAAACTTCTTAATATTGCTAAGGATAGCACAGAAGATTTTTTATTACAAAAAATAGATGCCTTAGTTGAGAAGATCTTGTCATTGTGCATTATGCAAGCTGCTACGTTGATTCATTTTACTAGCTAAGTTAGTGATCAATATGCCATTTGCTTTTATTTCGTGAGAGTATAAAACAGTATTTTTAAATGAAAGGTCAATTCACCTGTAAATGTACTCTTCTAGCCATTGCCATTTAACAAGGTCTATGCTTTTCACAGATCATTCAAAGCTTCCCAATCTGAACCACTAGATGAATCTAGACAGCTGAATGAAGTGAAACGTCACTCACAAGGCACATTCACCAGTGATTATAGCAAGTACTTGGACACCAGAAGAGCTCAGGACTTCGTGCAATGGTTAATGAGCAGTAAAAGAAATGGGTAAGCTTTTTGAACACATTGCAATAGATCTTCATATACAGAGACAACCAAAGCTCTAGTTGAATTCAGTTCCTTATTTATTTCAACTTCCCACCAGAGACCAAGTAAATAAAGTACTTAAGGAAAAAAAATATATAATATTAATATGTTATTAGAAATGGAGAATATATGCAAGAACAGTCAAAAGGATTTTGATAAACTAAATGTGGTATCAGTATATTACCTAATATGCCATTTAAAGACTATCTCAGACTCTTTGGGAGAGGTTGCTCCAGTTTGTTAATTATGTTCAATAGAAATAAGGTATGTAAATATAATGTAAATGTCTGGACCACTGGGTCTTGTTAAACCTTTCCTATCTACAGGTACTCTTATCCTGAAGTTTTATTTGCTAAGGTTTAAGTTTTGCTGACCACTGCATGCTTTACCACATCGGATACTGTCAAAGCCTGAGCTGGCATGTTTTTTGGAACTGTACTTTGATTAAACATGACGTACTAAACTGAGAGCAAGAATAACATAAAAGCATGTAAGACTATGCCCTGTGTTCTAGAGAAGATCTGTCCACAGAATCAAAAAATCTATTACATTATAGGTTTAAATTCCCATGGAAGTCTTTAAAATATAAAGTAATTATTTCTAGATACTGAATTAATTTAAAATAATAAGACTGAAATTATCAATAATATTAATCTATCAGTCATAGTCATTTATATATAGCCATAATGTTTACATGATCACCAGTAAAATTTTATCAGCTTATGTATGTTCTGTAATGTACTGGTAATAATGTTCTAATGATTATGGAATTCCACTACAGCCAACAAGGACAAGAGGACAAAGAAAATGACAAATTCCAAGATCAGCTCCCAAGGTATTCTAGTTGCCAAAACTTGTTACAAAAAGCAGTTTTAGCTCATTTTCTGTTAAACAAGAAAGAAAACAAATAGTAATCTTTATGATATTACCAGAATCCAAGAAATACCTATCAAAAGAAATTCTGTCCCGCCTGCATTTACATGGAAAGAGGAAATGTCTCTATGTTGTTTATTCCTGTACCTGTGTTCTATAGGTGCATGCAATGGTTTCAAGAAATGCAACAGGATAGAAACAGATTGCCAGAAAGAACATTCCAAGTAATAAAGCAGAGTAGAGAACTAGATAAAAAGAAAAAACTTGGTATAGTAAAATGCTGAAATAAAATCAAATAAAAAAAACAATTAACAATAAATAAATAGATAAATAAAACCCATATTATGTTAAGGAAAAGAAAACCAGTGAGAAGACTGATGAAAGGAAAATGGCCAAGCACCAATTGGTAGAAAGCTGTTAAAACACCATACAATGCTCAGCCCTAAGTTCTGGGTCCCATGTTACATGACAGGAAAGGAGAACACAAGATTTGATGGAGGCCAGAATTTTGTTTCATGGCAATGTTTTGGGGAGAGACTTATAGGGATCTTAAATTTGAAGCAAATAATACAAAAACCCACTAAGTGTTTTTGCAAAACAGATTGAAGTATCCATATTCATAGTCCTTTTTGTCAGAAGTTCCAAAGAGGATAGCCTGGATCACAAAGCTACTTCCCTTCAAAACACTGTCAGTGTCATTAAGAAATCTGCAACATTGTTTCAGCTTCAATGAAACACAAATCTCTAGAAAATTAATGTTTCATTAAAAATGTTCCAAACAACTCTAGTTAGCATGCTGATGAAGAGTGCAGATGGTACTAAATTAGGAGGAACGATGAAATCCCAGTAAGATAAAAAATTATAGATCTAGAGGCTCTGAAAATTGGGCAGAAATTAGCAAATTCTGAAATAGAAATGCTAGGGAACTTATTAATGGAAAATACTCTGTAGTATGTCTACTCTCAAGTGCAGTTTGCCTTCCTAAGGGCCAGTATGATGTAATTTTGTGATATATCTCTTTTGTGAGAAAGAAGCACAATGACATGTCATTGACAAGAGAGAGAAAAGGCAATTGTCTTTCTCTCCTAAGCTGTAGGTGATGAGGTTTAAATTTGTTCAAAAATTATCACTTCTACAGAATTATGATTAAAGGGTCTTCACAAAACATTTCAAAATGTAAACTCAAAAGGAATTACTTCTAAGCAGTTTGGATGAGAAATAATGAAAATTAAGATAGGAACAGCAGCTTAATGGAAATCTTTAAGTTAATACAAGAGGCAACAAAAAAGTATGTATGTCTGTAGGACACAATACGGTTTGCTGACAAGAACTAATGAAACTAGCAGACCATTCCAATGCAGCTATTTTTGCTTTCGGCAGCTGATTTGTTTTGTTCAGAACTCACTCAGGCATCTTTTCACAAAACTGTATTTCATAGCACAGACAATACCTTCAGAACTGAAAGATATCTAGAAGAAAAAAAGATAAAGAGTAATACAAGAAGAAAAAAAAAACCTCTTCCTAACAGGAGATGGTAGTCTGGTGGGTAGGAATAGAAATCAGTAAAGGTTAAAAAAAAAAAAAAAACAACAACAGTCTTTATCCAGTGTGTTCCTAGAGTACTGCTCTTCTTTCAGCAATGCCATCTCCAAGCGTCATACTGAATTCGAGAGACATGCTGAAGGCACCTATACCAGTGATATCACCTCCTACTTGGAAGGTCAAGCTGCTAAAGAGTTCATTGCTTGGTTAGTGAATGGACGAGGAAGAAGAGAGTAAGAATTCATCCATTCCTATTATTAAGTTTTGCCTTGCTTTTGGGGTTAGAAATCAAGTCTGATGAAACCTTGATGTGTTTTTGATCATTCTTGCTGTATTTTATATTTTTCTTTCGTAATAGAAGTTATTCTGTGGCTGTTAGACTACAACTTTAAATTATTAAGTTAAAATGCAGATTAAACAAACCTGTTCAGTACACTGTTACACTCTAAAAGGTCAAGTTATATTAAGATCAAGATATCTAAACCCAAATCAGACCTTCCTCAAACTACCACCTTTTCCCCTTTACATAACATACAGCTTTCAGTCTGCTTAATTATCAAGATGATCCAGTTCAATGTTATCTTGAATTACTTTCTCTTTTTCCCTTTCACGGTCAATCTTTTCTTCTGCAGTATTTCCAAGTTTACCTTTTTACCAGTGTCATCAGCTGTACTCCTGGTTATCATTCCCAGCAGTATCAGATGATTTCTTTTCCTCCTCTCATTCTTCACAAAGTCTCTCCAGTTTGCTGCTGCCAAAATAACTATTATTTCCCACAACTATGACTTATTTTCCTTTTTAAGACACTTCTACTTCTTTTGCTATGGTTCGTAGTTTTCTAGACACCATGCTCCAGAGTTTTGACCTACGTCTCTGATTTCTTTCATTATCTTGTTCTCCACATACTCATGCAGATTTCTCAAGCCTGTTCACTTCCTCTTTTTACATTATAGTCTTACACTTACAGTGGCCATACTTTCAATCTCCTGCAGGCACATTCTATCTCATCACATTTCCAACTCTGCATGCTTAGGAGCTACACCATGCATATGCCACTCCACACCTTTTAACTATTCTGTATTTATTTGTGCCTTTAGACTGTAAGCTCTTTGGGGCAGGGATTTCAGTTCATCCTCTGATTATATTTTCTACCAGCTGTAAAGTACTATGTAAGTCTCTCGCACTATATAAAGTAAATAACAATAACAATAAAATATAATCTGTAAGACAAGATTGTGTGTTGTAGTTAAGGAATTCAATGAAGACTAAAAAGCTAAAAGCAAATTTTGTAGATAATGAAGATTTCCTGAAAAAAAAACAGAGTTAAATAATGAGATCAGTCATATAGAGAAGGGAAATTCTGTTGCTACTTCATAGCAATGTTCTGATTTGCAGTTAGTTTTCTGTCATGTTTTATTTTCATGAACAGAAATAGGGTATTTCAGTAAGAGAGAGAGATTACAACTTAGCAGTGATGAACTGAGCTTAGAAACCTAAATGTAGTCTACCCTTCTGCTTCCCAGTAGTAGCATTCTTTCTGGTCAAACTTGTATATAGCCATCCCTAAAATTATTGCAGGAAAAGAAGTAGTTTTCCTGTCACTGGTCCCAGAGCAGTGTGCTTCAGTATGGAATTCATTAAAACCTTCCTATACTTGATGGGATGAAGGTAAAGAGGAAAGTTTTCTTATCCAGAACATTGTCATAATGGTATTTCAAAGGTGAAAAAACAGGATAGAGCAAGAATCAGGATCTGATTCCAAATACAAAATGATTTTGTACAGCAAACAAGCACATACATTTGGTACAGGTGTTGTAATTGAGTTCTATTAACCCCTCAAAAAAAAGTTTCTGCTCTTAACAGTTAAATACTTGTGCAATCTAGTTTTAAGTCCAATTAAAACAGAAAACAAAAAAGTATGAAAAATTTACTATAATGTTTTAGTAGTGATAGTTAAATAACCATTCTTGGTAAATGTACTGTAAGTTTTATTGATGCCTCGTCATCTTGGCACAGACACTATAGACTGTGATAAGTTTTAGCATGTATGAATTTTCAAAAAAAATGCTAAAGACTAATTGAAACTCACCTGAAAGAACAGTCCTCATCTGGTAGAGACTTTCGTGCTTTATTCTGTTAGTAAATAATGCTTCAAAAGTTGTTCTGATATACATTGTGCTGTACTGACCTATAAGATTAGGCTTGACCCTTAGCTCCTTAAAATCACAGGAAATGTGCACTATATAAGAAACCTTTAATGAGAACTTTTTAAATGGTTAGTTTATTCTGATCTGCAAATTGTTTGACAATTTCTCCCCTTTGAAGTTTCCCAGAAAAAGCTCTTGTGGCTGAAGAAATGGGCCGAAGGCATGCAGATGGCACTTTCACGAGTGATATCAACAAAGTCCTTGATGACATGGCTGCCAAAGAGTTCCTAAAATGGCTGATTAACACAAAAGTTACCCAAAGGTGCCTCAATTTTGATTGTGTTATTCTTAATATACTGGCTTTTTAATGTATTTGTCACATGTAAGTAAATACTGCTAATTTTTCTCTCAGCTATTGACATACCTATAACTGTGTTACAAACTTTGTTACAGCCCATGCTGGACAAGGACAAAACACTAAACAGAACTCATTACAAATATAATTTGCATCTTGCATCAGCAGTGAATGTATTTAATAGTTTTCTATTTAACCTGAGGAGAGTTTTGCCACTGAATGTTACCAGAAGTGAGGTATTAAATTACATTGAATATACTGAAAAATAAAACTCTTCTTTTCATGGGCATTATGAAATAAAAAATAATTATTGGTAAAAATTACACAAAATTTATTCTTTTTAAAGACCATGACAAAACACTGCCTTATTAAATTGTGGCTTGTCATTAGGGAATAAGATACTGTCATACAAATTCCTGACAGCTCTCTATATAAGAACCCTGCTTTAGCTTTCCTGTATCTAGCTAAATTCTGTTGGGAAAGCAACATTTTCTATCTGAGCTCTGAACAGGTCATTGTTTAAGAATTGTTAATACTAAAAAAGCATTTAAAAAATAACAAAATCCAACTCAAAGCACATGTGTGTGGCCAGTTTTTAATGGATGGATGTCCAACAACATGTTACATGTCTGTAAAAATTAATCACTTTTTGTCTTTTGACTACTGAAAATTACTAGTTTTGGAAATCTGAACCAAGCAATATTGTATAAAAAAATTGAGAACCTATACTTAAAATGCAATTTTTATTAACATTTTACTGGTTTGTGTTTGTAGTTCAACACTGAAACAATTTAGGAAAAGAATTTATTAGAAACTATTAGCTTTTCCTTTAGGAATAATTGTTTTAAATCTGTTATTTGAGAGAGCCATAGAAAGGTCTGTGGAACTAACATCTATTAAATCATGACCAGAGACAATATGTTCCAAACATATTTCAGAAATCTCAAGAAATTTAGAATATGTTCTAATTGCTGTTTTTTCTTTTTTTTTTTTTTTTATTTGGGTTGTTTTTTTATCAGGGACCTCTTGGGAGAATACCAGTAAAAATGCAGAATACAAACGGGATGAATGAAGATCTTCATTGCATCAACTGCCAGTTATTAAGAGATTCTTAAATCTGTATTCTGTCATTTATATTGGGTGTAACACAGTTATGTCACCTTGCATGCCAGGAAATAATTGTACTATAGTTTAGCGTTGCCAAAGGTTTATATGTGGAAAACCTGTTATCTAAGGGATGGTTATCTTAACTGCTTTATGACTATAAAAGTTACATATCTTCATAGTTTTCATTTATTAGGACTGAAGTAACTCCATTTATATTTAATGATAAAGTTATTTTTTTAAAAAGTTGACTTATACACACAAAGGATTCCATCACCAGTTATATGTGTTCTTTGTAAGTGGCTGGCAGTTACAATGCCTGAGAAGTGAATATCCCTCTTAAAACCTTTGTTATAAAAAGGCTAAGCTTTAAGGATATTAAATTATAGCCTTAAATAAATTTTTTCAAGCTTCTTTTCTGTTGACTTTTCATGTGTATACCCTTAGTGCCTCTTTGCCCTCCATTTCATATTATTCTTATATTTTGGTGTCATTGAGATCTTAGAAGTGGTTTGTTTGGAACGATAAACAAACTCAACATTTTTTATTTTTTTTTTGTGACATTTTCTCTATAATGATTCTCAGAAATAAGCTGTGTGGACTTACAATTCTCTTTACTTGAAAAAGAAATCATGTAAGATGAAGCCAGAGGGGGAAGAAGACTGAAAAACAAGTATTCTTCATTAGCATAAATTCTTGTTTCTCAGCAAAAGCAGAAGGACAGCTTTGAAAAATATTAAGTGCAATATACTCCATTAGTAGTGGAAACTGTCACGTACTTCCTTCAAATTTTGTAAGACTGCCAAGCAAACCAGTGCAAACGGCCCAGGCTTCACTTAATCTGTGTTATATTCTTTCCATCCTTCTTCCTCTAAGAAGTGCTTTGTCCAACCTTTTGTTGCATTTAGCATCCTTGCACTGTAGCTTACCAACACAACTGTGATTTCAGTTACCGTGCCTCCTCCTTCATGGTGACAGAACATTCTGCTTTTCTAGCAATCCAAATTATTATACTCTCAGCTGAAACGAGTTTAGTTTTGTAGGTAGGATAGCAGCTGCAACTCTCAAACAGCCACAGGTGCTGTTATGTACCTCTTACTTCTGATGAGTCCCTAAATCTCATCTAAGGGGAGAGATTTTGATGAGTCCCTAAATCCTCTTTTCTTCCCTCACTGTATTATCAGTATGCCAGGTATCTCCATTAAAATGTCCTAAAGGGAAAGTAGTTTAAGAGAAAGCCAATGTATCTAGTAGAAACATTGGTGAATCACAATTAGCACCTATACCTGCTAGTAATAGCTAGTAATTCTTTTGATTTTTAAAGGCATCTGAAACTTTCACTGACAGTCAAGAAGTTCTGGAAAAATAAGATTAGATAGTCCTCCCAAAGTGCTAGAGGCACCAGTATTCTGTAATTTGGATCAGGACTGATCATAACCAATTGGCATCTAGAACAGCTCCTTCACAGCAATATAAAGCTGTTCTAACATCCCAATTTCAAGTATCAAAAACTCAGTATCACCTTGAACTAAAAAAAACCAAACCAAAACATTATGGCATCCAAAACACTAAATGGACATTTAAAAAATGGAGGGGAAATCCGATTTGTATTCAGTTCGCTTCCAAGTGCTTCTAGAACTGAAAAGAATTCAGTTACACTCAGTTGGATTCATATGGTCCAGCCTGAAACGGCACAAAGAGTTAACTCTTTGTCAGACTGAGCAATTGTCTTTAAAATGTCTGTTTCTCTATGTCCAAGATATTCAGTGCTCTGAAGGACAGGATTCCTGAGTTACAAATCCTTTTTCCTGTGGTGTCTGTCACCAGTGTGTTTGAGCAACTCCTGATTATGGTTTTGTAAGCTATGAAAATACTGTTTTCCCACATTTTTACAAATTGCATGCTTTTAGGAACAGAGGGTATAAACAATTTTCTCAAAGTTCTTCAGTTTGTCTGGAATACAGCAAAAATATTTAACCTCTAATCTTTTAAGTCCCAGTCTAAATCATGAATAAAAAGACACCCTTTCTTCAGAAGATTAAGATGAGTATGTTCCAGAAGTTCCAAACACTACTTTTTTTAGCTCAAAAGCACTAGTACTTACATATCCTGAAATCACAGAGCAAGTCCATATAGGATCACAAGCATATATTATGTATGTGCTGGATATTTCTTGTATCTGCTAAATGGATCTCAGTATAGGGTGCAAACATAGGGAGAAATTAGTAGCAGTCACTTCTTTTAAAAGTGTCTTTACAAGACAATAGCTACCCCTGTCTGCAGGCTGAGAGAGAGGAGCACTATTCAAGCCAAGAAAGAATTCCTCTTTATGTTCTCGTCTTAATTCTGCACTCTCACAAGTGAAAGGCATTACATGCTCTGAGTGGTACACTGATAGAGAAACTTAGGAATAGAGTGGCCTGAAGATTCCTTCTAAATAAGAGATGATTTTCAATGCTGTCAGACAATGAAGGAACATCTGTCAGTCATCATGTTGACTGCATTGCCTGTGGTGTTGCTGCTCCTGTGAGGGGGCTTCAGTTTACTCTCTGCAACTAAAGTGGGACTGCTTAAGGAAATCATGCTCAGGAGCATGTTTCAGGGCTCATCCACTCTCAGAAAAAACAATCTTCCGGTCAAGGGCTCAAACTGTGTTTATGAAGGATATTAACTGGCACACTACAAAAGATGGCACTGTTGTTATGTTCTTCTGCAACTGATTTTAAGTCTACAAAAGTGAGTTTTAAGTCCACAAAAGAATTAGTGTATGATTAGGATATCTTATTTGAAATATATTGTAAATGTATCATAGATGCATATTATGGTGCATAAACTTTTTTTTTCATTGACTGCGCCCTTTCTTCGCTCTAAAAGAAAATTGGGTTTTATACTTTAAGCTATATGATAAGATCATATAAGCTATATGATAAGATATGATATAATAAGGCCCAGATGTTTCGAGTGTATTGTGTACATGCCTCTTCTACAGTTCCATATTCCAGGAACTTCTGTATATCTAGAATCATGTATATCTGTGAATCTGCACATGTGCTGCTTAGCAATTCCAGGTGGCCTCATATTTAAAATGTTACCAGTATATTTTCCTTTATTAACTGTATTTTATATGCTAAGTGCGCAGCATCCTTCCTCTTTCCCCCCATATTTACTAAGCATATGGAAAAATAAGTATACTGAAGCAAAGCAAGACAATAAATTGGAATTAATACAATAAAAATGAACAGAAACCTGAGATACTCTAATCATTCATCTGTGCTCTGAGGACATGTGGCAAGAATATTCAGCTGCCAGGAAATTAATTTTATAAAGAAAAATACATATACTTGAAAGAATGGAGTGACAGCTGTTACTAGCCACATAGAAACGGTTGTCCCAATGATATAACGAAAGAAAACAGCTTTTTTTTCTCATTTGCTTTCCACAGTTACAGTTAACACTCTCTCTGAAAGCCTCTCAAACAGAACCAATGTAATCATCATTACAAAACTGTCTTTATGCCATTTCACATTCAAAATGCAAAGAAACAAAAAGAAATCGCTTTTTTTTAAAAAAAAAAAAAAGGATTTTTAATATATTTCTTATCAAAATACACTTTGTCAAGCAGAACTTGTACAGGTTTCAGTGATAAAAGCACTTCTGTCTTCTTTTCTTCACAGCACATTTGTAGTGAGCCACTGAAGCAGTGTAAAACTTTCTCTAGCACATATTTTTTGTCCCACGGTGACACACTGAGACATCTGGAACACATTATTGTACCTGTAGACTGTATATGTTTTAGTCACGATTCTTTTCTCTTCTGCAGAGAGCTTATCTTTTCTATTTTTCCTGTCTGACTTTTATAAATATTTCTCGAGGAAAGACTCAAATATATAATAAAACTTACTATGTTGGTTGGGACTAGATGATCTTAAAGGTCCCTTCCAACCCTAAAAATTCTATGATTCTATGAACTTTCTATACACGGAGGTTAGTATTAACCAAACTGAATCTGCAGCACATTAGATCTTCTATTGTAAACTTAAACTGAGCTGCGTGGAACCCCTGTCAAGGCACATGGATGGTATTCCTAAGGTAAAGCAATACAGCAAGCACAGTGTAACTTTGTAACTAGTAGTAACCACTACCTTCAAGGAGCATGTTCTAAAGTACTGACCAGAGAGCAAGTTTATATCTGGTTGAAGTCTATTACTTTCCATATATATATACAAACCCTTTCTGTTTGTAAATACTATGGGTTTCACTAAAACAGATAAATCTATCATAAAAAGTTAGGAACCCACTTCCAGATACAGATTACTTAAGAAACAGCTGCTGCTGTACTCAATCTGCAGAAGTGGAATGAAGGAATAAGCAGCACAGCTTTACTGAAAGCTCTGATAAGCATTTTGAAGGCAAGACTAAGAACATTTGCCATCTCCCTTAGCTTCAAGTTGCTTCATCTTGCTTTAGCAGCTCACATACTTCTTCTGTTCCATTTCTCGAGTTCTAAAATGCCTACATCTCCCTGTGTAACTTCTAGTATTCTGCAAATAGAGGGGAAAAAGCTAAGATGGACCCCCCAAAAAAGCACAAATTGCACCACTCAATAATTACTTTTTTGAGGCTAGAATTTTTCTCTTAAAATTACTACAGAAACTCCCACAACTTTCTGATGACTTGCTTATGATCAGCTTTTTAGAAAATCAAATGTTTTATAGCTTTGATTTGAAGGTTATTGTCACAGTTTTTTCCATCATTTAGTCCTACTACCTCAACACAAAATGTTCCTAGGAAATGGAATTGTCTGATGTGAAAAACCAAAGTCATCTTCAGAGATAAATTCTGAACTTTTATCCTATACTTCAATTTTCTGGTCTTAATTTAAAACTCAATTTTGTAGCTTTACACATCCGTCTCTTGTATACCAAGAACCAGAGGCCAAAGAAAAAAATATAAGCCCTCCCAGCAGTTTCATCTGTCTTTCCCTGACTTGATTGTCAGAGAAAGAAGTTCAAAGAGCAGAAGCTTTACATGAAACACCAGCGTTATCAAAGCATTCAGAACTTTGCCATCAGCGTTTGAAGACGCTTCACTTCAGAGACCTCTCTGTGGCCCTTATCTCATTTGCTACAGAAATCCTTCCAGTGTCCAAGGTCCCGTATCTTTAATGTACAGCTGTGTCACCGTGCTCCAAGTATTTGAGCTGAAGACGAAACCACAGCCCAAAACTCAGCTCGCCAAGCTGCAAAGCCAGCAGGAAAACTGAGACCTTGCACAATCCTCCGGTGCCTGCTCGCTTCCTGCAGCCGCCCCCAGCCGCGCCTGAGCGCCCGGCGTAGCGCAGAGGAGAAACCCCCGAGGGCAGAGGCGGCAACGCAGTGCCACGATCCGGCCCGACCCGCTCCGCTCGATCCCTGCGGCCCGGAGAGGGCAGCCCCGCCCGCCGCCCAGCGGCATCATGAAGGTGGGTTGGGGAGAAGGGGGGTGGCAGTGCGGGCGGGCTCTGCGCGGCCGGGGTTGCCGCTTGACAGGGCTTCTCCTTGCAGACCTTCCTGAAATGGCTGATGGGATTCCTGGGGGTCGCCGTCGTCGTCACGGCCATCGCCGTGTCCCTGGCGCTGCTCTCCGGCGGTAAGTCTGCGGCGGGGCCGCGCCGGGAGGGCAGGGCAGGGCAGGGCAGGGCAGGGCAGGGCGGGGGGCTCCCACGGGTGCCGGGGTTCGGGCTGGGACTGGGGCTCTGCCGCCTGCGGGGGATCCGTAGCCACGATGCCCCTTGCAACGGAAGGGGAGAAAGTTTTAGTGAAAGTTTGTGCTGTAGGGAGTAGGGTGGGTAGGGCTGGAGCTCCTGGGAAACTGGGAGGTACTTTGCCACGAAGGTGTCTCACCTAGGAGGATGGGGGCCTCGGGAGGGTGGAGTAGGTGTAGGTGTTTCTCGTGTGACCTGAGGAAATATCATAAACTTTATCGTTGCCAGCATTTTATTGTTCTATTGCAACTGAAGACTGTAGAACGAGCAGTAAAATGCCAATCCGTTTTCTAGGGTGTATTGAAGAGATAAGATTACATTCCTTCTAATTTGCTTAGTCGGCACAATTTTTGTTGACCGTATTGAGTGAAATTACATACGCAGCAAACTTGCTGAGGTCAGAAAAGTAGGAGAAGATTTGAATGTATTTTTGGACTTTGGTTGTACTTTTCAAGTCGTCCTTGTAGCTCTGGATGTTAATGTAAAACAGCATTAAATCCTCATCAAGCAATGCATTGCTTTCAGCTGGTAAAACAGAGCTGCAGGTTAATCTCTCTTTTTGTGTTCTCACAGTTAACAACTGCGCAGTTGTGATGTGCAGAATTAAGAACTTCAAAATCTAAGGAATCACAGTGTTTTCTAGCCTGGACCTTTTTTGTTTTCCTGTTTGTGTGGTGCACCCCAAGAAATGTGTCTTGGTCTTACAGTGTGTTCAGAAATGAACACAGCAATTAGTTATGTGCACAGAAGATTACAGTGGTTTTTTGTATGTCAGTTAAAGATGTGCAACTTGTGTCAGTAGTGTTCCATCAGTGATAATTTACATGAAACTTTTTTTGCAATTCAGCTCTGTCGTTATTAATATCATAGTCATTAAAAACTAGCTTTTCAAAGTCCAGATAGCTAAATTACATACCTTCTGGGCTCAAACTGTGAATGCTGACTCTCTTTCCTGTTATTTTTGGGCAGGTTTTTTTGTCAGTTATCTCAGAAAAACACAGTTTTGAGGTGGCAGAAAATATCCGTAGTCTCAAAAGATGGGAAGAGAAAGAAGAAGGGTTGTAATAGCTTATCAGATGCATGTGTGTAGGCATAACACCCAGTGAAAGAATTCAGAATGCAGGCCTGAACTCTGCCAAGGCGTTGGTGCTTGTCTGCCTTCATGCAATGCTATGTCGTTCTGAAAATCAGATGGTTTATATTCTTTCATAAACTGTAGCAGAGAAATGCTCTCAATGTAGAAGTGGCTGCAACAAGATTCAGTCACTGAGTATACAGTAAATAGATTTTACTTTGAAGAAGCACTTCTGTTGGATGACATACAGAATATCGCTGTGCTGTCAAGCCTTGGCTTGCATGCTTTTACTTGTAGAAGAGCAGGACAATATGCCAGTCTTTTTACTGTGGGCTCACATTAATGCATAGGAAATTACCTACCACATCCAGGTAGTTCACAAGGTTGTCTGGGTAAAATAAGGACTGAGGTGGAGAGGTCCCAGTTTGAAATTTTGAATTCCTGTCCCTTCTCAAATCAGGCCAGCAGTAACATCTGACTAACAACCATGACTATTATAGTTGGAGGAATTGCAGGGTGCTTTTGAATTTTTGACTGGAGGGTGTCTGTTAGCAGAGAGTGTACAGGCTGTGCATTTATAATTACCCTTTTCTAAGTCAGGGCACTTAGTCACTGACAATTTGATTATGTGGTTTTAATGAATCACTTCAGGGCACGTGAGTCAAGTGAGGATGTCTCCTGAGGCAGTACAGGTGCTGGACTGAGTACAAAATGAAAAGTGGCAAAAGTGAGGGGCGATGGGGAAAAGTAGCAGTTCACATGACTGTGACTATGTGAAATCAATGTCTTTTCTGATAAAAGTAATTGTAATTACAATCCAGTCTTTATTTCAACCCAGTGGATTACACAAATAGTTTTCATTTTTAATTTCTTTCCTTTGGCCTACTGCTCTTCTCCTTACCGTTCCTTTCAATGTACTTTTATTTCATAAGCTTAGTAGTCAAGCAGCACAGATTTAGCTTGATAAAGCTAAATCACAGCTCTAGCGCTGTGAAAGGTTGTGGAATTTTGCCACTCACCCTTCTGACTTTTTCGCTGCACTCACCTTTCTGACTTGTTGGCTGGACTGTAGACCTCACAAGTGGAACTTCTGCCTTTTCTCTTGCAGCAATTTTATCATGGCAGATACTACAGACTTTGCAAAAGTGTTCCTTAATATTGAGTGCCCTTAAATATTTACCTTGAGGGTCTTCAGCCAGCACTATGTAAAAAATTCTATGCCTTTTATTCATACTTGCTGCCTATTTTACTTTCTTATTTTATACTTAGTAACCATATGGGGCTACTTGCATCAGTTTAATCTCAAAGCAGCCTTGGGGCTTGTATTTGAAGTCTGTTGATGAAAGCATTGTTATGCTTTGAAAGGAGTTATTCAAGATGTGCCTACAGTAGCAGGTGGTTATTACCCTAAAAGAGTAAGCATTTTCTAAAAAAAAAAAAAAAAAAAAAAAAAAAAAAAAAAGTCTCTCTGCTCATGATTCACCTATCCATTTATTTATGCTTCTTCCATTTTTTTCTCCTGTAACTTTCCATGCAAAAGGAAGACTGGAACATCCAGTGGTCATATACCATTAGCTGTTGTCAAACAGCAGTTCTTGTTATGGCCAGAAATGCTAGGAGTAAGAGGAAGAGTAGCTAATGCTGTGTGCAGAAAGGAGGCAGTGCAATATGTAATATGATTCTGCTGCCATGAGCAAGTCATAAACAGTGTTGTAAGTGTGTGTGTGGGTCCTATACAGCTGTCTTGTCACAAACCAGGTTCCTTACTTAGAGGTCTTATTCTCCATGGGTGAGATATTCACAAAATGAGAATGCTCATCCCTGTCATGCTTAGATCATGCTGTGTGTGGGCTTCTGTGGTCTTTTGATAGAAAGGTGCCTAGAGGAGGCTGGACAAGCATAGTGGCTGCTGGAGAACTTAATGATCTTAAGATATCTTTAAGGTACTCTGTGAGTCTGATGCCTAACCTATGTGCTGGGTATTACTAGTGGCTAGTAGAAGGCTACTGTAGAGTTAAGGGTTACTGGCAGCACAAATCCAGCAAGTTCATGTTGTTATTGTAGAACTGAAGTTGAAGAATGTTGGGACTGCTAAGACAGCTTCAGGCTTCAAGGACTCAAGAGAGGTGAGGTTGCAGATCTTCCTCACAGCTGTGTTAATGTATAACTGAAAAGGAAATAAAATAAAAAAAATTAGCTCTCCTCATTGTTCTTCTGGGGATGGTCATATCTACAATCTTCCCCTGTTTATCCTGTTTGCATTGTGTCCTGAGCAAAGCAAATTTCTGACTTCATGGTGTGGAGGAGTATGTTACAATGTCAACACCTTACTTGCAACTGAACAGTGTATTAAAAATACAAAGAGGCTTCTGGCTGATCTATAACCCTTGCATGTGAAGACCTGTGCCAAAAGATAAACGAATCTGGCAGCCAAGGTCTAACAAAGTTTCCTTGGGAATAAGGGGTCTTGTATTATTCCATTTTCTAAGAACATTATGCTTTAGGGTGTGGAGAGAGATAGTTAGAAAATGTGAAAGGGAATTTAAATCTGTGGATCATAAATTGATCTTTGAAGTAGAATCTCTTTGAATCTAGATCAAAAAAATAAGTCTGGGATAAGAATGCTCATAGAATCATAGAATCATAGAACTGGCTGGGCTGGAAGGGACCTCAGAGATGATCAAGTCCAACCCTTGACCCACTACCGCTGCGGTTACTAGACTATGGCACTGAGTGCCACATCCAGTCTCTATGGGAATATAGTTGTCAAAGATGAAGAAAAGGCTGAGGTATTTAACACCTTCTTTACCTCAGTTTTCAACAGTAAGACAGGTTATCCTGAGGACAGCTGGCTTCTGAAGCTTATAGGTGATGAATCGAAACAGCCCCCCTGTAATCCTGAAGGACACAGTGACCTACTGAGCTGCTTGAATCCCCACAGGTCTATGGGACCAGATGGGATTCACCCAAGAGTGATGAGATAGCTGTCAGAAGAACTCGCCAAGCCTCTCTCTATCATCTACCAACAGTCCTGGCTCACTGGGGACATCCCAGATGACTGGAAGTTGGCGAATGTCATGCCAATCCACAAAAAGGGCCAGAAGGAGGACCCAGGAAACTACAGGCCCGTCAGCCTGACCTCAGTGCCTGGCAGGGTTATGGAGCAGATCATCCTCAGTGCAATCACACAGCACCTGCAGGATGGGCAAGGGATCAGACCCAGCCAGCACGGGTTTAGGAAGGGCAGGTCCTGTCTGACCAACCTGATCTCCTTTTATGATCGGGTGACCCGCCTGGTGGATGAGGGGAAGGCTGTGGATGTGGTCTACCTGGACTTCAGCAAAGCCTTTGACACCGTCTCCCACAGCATTCTCCTGAAAAAGCTGTCAGCCCACAGCTTGGACAGGAGCACCCTGTGCTGGGTTAGGAACTGGCTGGAGGGCCGGGCCCAGAGAGTGGTGCTGAACGGTGCTGATCCAGTTGGCGGCCAGTCACTAGTGGTGTCCCCCAGGGATCAGTATTGGGCCCAGTTCTGTTTAATATCTTTATTAATGATTTAGATGAGGGGATTGAGTCCATCATCAGCAAATTCGCAGATGGCACTAAGCTGGGGGGAGTGTGGATCAGCTGGAAGGCAGGAGGGCTCTGCAGAGGGACCTGGACAGACTGGAAAGTTGGGCTGGTTCCAACGGGATGAGGTTCAACACGGCCAAGTGCCGGGTCCTGCACTTTGGCCACAACAACCCCATGGGGAGCTCCAGGCTGGGCACAGAGTGGCTGGAGAGCAGCCAGACAGAGAGGGACCTGGGAGTCTGGATTGACAGGAAGCTGAACATGAGCCAGCAGTGTGCCCAGGTGGCCAAGAAGGCCAATGGCATCCTGGCCTGTATCAGGAACAGTGTGGCCAGCAGGTCCAAGGAGGTGATTCTGCCCCTGTACTCAGCGCTGGTGAGGCCACACCTCGAGTACTGTGTCCAGTTCTGGGCCCCTCAGTTCAGGAAGGATATTGAGGTCCTGGAGCAAGGAGGGCAACCAGGCCGGTGAAGGGACTCAAGCACAAGTCCTGTGAGGAGAGGCTGAGGGAGCTGGGGCTGTTCAGTCTGGAGAAGAGGAGGCTCAGGGGAGACCTCATCACTCTCTATAACTACCTGAAAGGAGGTCGTAGCCAGGTGGGTGTTGGTCTCTTTTCCCAGGCAACTATCAACAAGACAAGAGGGCATGGTCTTAAGTTGTGCCAGGGGAAGTTTAGGTTGGATATTAGAAAGAATTTATTTATGGAGAGGGTGATTAGGCATTGGAATGGGCTGCCCTGGGAAGTAGTGGACTGTGTGGGTTTTTTAAAGACCCATAATATAAATGGTGAGCAGTAGTTGATTCTAGTAGCCTAGCTTCAAAGGACTTTAATCAAGATCATGGCTGAAATTCTCTCAAGGTGTATGAAAGATACAGCTGGTGATTTTTATGTTGTGAGTATGCTGTAGACTTGTCTGTTCTAACAGTCTTTTGGCTTGAATCCAACTCTCCTTTCCCTGTGTATCCATGCATCTTGCTCTACATACCGTCATCTTTGTAGTCTTCATGTTATGTGTGGACATATTACTTTTCTAGCTAGTGAATAAAAATATAGAAATGGAAATGTTTTCCTGTAGAGGCAATCAGGTGAATACAATCAGGTGAGTGTAGAGGCAATCAGGTAAGGACAATCAGGTGTTGCCAGTTAGGAGGAGGAAGGCGTGAGCTCCTGTTCAGCCCACCTGTGCCCAATTAGGACTGGCCCCAACTGCGCATGAGCAGAACTGGGGGACCAATAAAAGGTGGGCTTCCAGGAGCAAGCTCAGCTCACTCTAGAACAGCCTGAGGATGAGGATAGTTGACTCTAGAGCACTAGCACTGAGATAGACTCACTGATTCTAAGGGCAACTTTTGGAGTGCTGTCCTTGCATCTTGGCAAGAACACCTACTGGGCCCCAAAACACTCTGGTCCAGGAAAGGATTATCAGCAACATTTTCCTGCTCTATGTCCTTGACTTCTGTAACTGTCATTTAACTCAGTTATCTGCCTTAATTAAAATGTTGACTAAGGTAATATAATAAAAATTACCAACAGTAGTCTGCTATCTGTTGAACACTTAAGCTATGTTTATTTCCGTTCTTTGTATGAGTTGGGGCAAATTTGACAGGGACTCCAGAGCTATTGAATGCAGAGTTAATGATTACTTCTGTCTGGGAGAGTCTATGAATCCCCAGAGAGTGACCCCTGGGTGAACTGCCCTGAAAGGTGTCACAGCACTCACCCATGGGTTAAGGTCTCCCCTGGATGGCCAATATCAGCCAATGGGAATCCAGTGGCATTCCAAGTTAAGTGAACCTTTGGCTTGACCCAGTGGAGTAACTTTTACTTTCTTCTTTGCTGGGAAAGCATTTGTGTGATTTGTCACATATTTCTGGCAGTAACTGGGGGCTTGAGTGTAGGGGGAAGGTTTTTTAGTGCTTTTTTTACACATATTGGAAGTGAAATAGGAAAGAAAGGAGGTTTGGAAAAAATAGCCTGAAATGTCACTTACTGTTCTGACTAACTACTGAATCAGTTAGGTTTCCCTTCTTTTATCTCTCATGCTATTCCTAAATGATTTTCTTAGACTGTAGATCATTCCTGCTCTTGTTCTTGTTAAGGTGGATGAGTATTGCCATTTTTTTCTTATTTTTGTTTCTCTCTTTCTTTCTTGTTATTGCTGAGCATCATTCTTGTACTCGTTTTCCCCTTGTTGCGGTTCTTCCAGTCTCTTTTGGTAGTGGTGAACGTGCAGTAAAACTTCCTTTATTACTGGTTTTATATATTTCCACCTCTTTTAAATTACATAGTTTCTTGCTCTTTTTTATTACATATGGAAATGAGTAAAATATGCCTTGACACTGGGTAATAAACAATACACATGCCAAAAGTGATTTGTCAACAACTTCAGATTTTGCTATGGTTATGTGTCATACCATAAACCTTACACAATACTTAATTTCTTGTTTACTTTACACTTTACACCTACAGAAACCAACTCAATTTTTCTAACAAGAAAGGTTGGCATATTAAAAACAAATTCCAAAATGCAACACAAAACTATTTATCAACTTTAAATGAGTACTACTTATATAAAAGGTTAAGAGCTTTTCTTGCCAGAAGGACTTGCTTAAACTTTTGCTATTGTAACAAGGGTGTTGGGATGTAAATTTTCTAGTATATCATAATGACATTGGAAATATATATATGTGCTGCTGGGGGTGAGACTAGGGTAGAGATGAAGAGCTAGTTATTTGGAATGTGGAAAAAGAACTCTGTGTTTTGAATAGTCAAAAAAGAAAAATAGCAAGAAAATTCAGGCTTCTAGCCTCTCTGAGAAACCTAGGAGCTGTTTTGCTAAAATGTAAACATACGCTGACCTGTAAAAAATCTTCAAAGACAATAAAATGCTCTTGAATGTCAAGAACTGCTTTGTTTTGTCAAAATATACCTGTTTGATTTTTTTTTTTCCTTTTTTTTTTTTCTTTTTCAAGTGGAATCTGAACAAGATTGGAAATAGAGAAATCAGTGTATGTTGAGTATCTGGTCAGTGGCATAATGTGGTTGAGTAGGAATATACTGGTAGTGGCCTATCTTGCAAATTAAGAAAAATACTTCAACTAGAACTTTTTTACCCTTACAGCTTGGCGTATGTTTTCATATTCAGTTACTATGTGGAAGGTGTTGACAGAAAATGAAATTTTAATTTTATACACAGCCAACAAATCTTAATAGTGGCCTGATTTTTAGTAATGAGACCTCAGCAAAATATGTATGTCACCAGGAGGAAAAACATTCATCAGTCTGGAAAAATCCCTAAACCTGTTCATCAGCCACCTGTCTTAATTTGCTCCTCCTTTTCCAAGAGAGAATTTTTGTTACCTTCTGAAGCCCTTCTAATTGAAAATGGCACTTACTCAATTAGGAAGGAGGGAAGTGATATTTCCAACTAGACAACTGTGCATGAATATCAAATGCACACTTGTTCATAATACATCAAATTAAATATTCAGTTATTATAGAATAATTAACCTGAAAAATTAATATGCTCACAGAAACCTCATGAGCAAGAAATCTAGACTAGTAGTTTTTTAGAACAATTTCAGATGGAATTGAACAAACAATTTTTTTAACCTTTGCTGAGCATCTTAGATTAAAATTATTGTTTGCTATGGCTCTTTACTTTGCAGCAATGTCTGCACCGTCTATGGTGTATATATGCAATGTGCTTCTTGTTTGGAAATAAGACTAAAACAGTAATAGCTAATATATCTATATTCCTGTCATGTTCCAGGTGTCACATGTATTTAACCTGCAGAAAGGTAACTTGCAAAAATTATCATGAGGTGCTTTTCTGTGTGTGTGTCCAGGGACTCTGCACTCTTTTTCTTCTTCAACATAATGACAGAAGAGGCTGTCTGTTTAAAAGTATATCGGAGACTGGGACTTTCAGAATTGACTGGGGAAGGTTATTTAATACCTTGGCTAATCCATCTCCATATCTGTACTTGAATGTTTTTATCAATTTTTTTTATACTAGGTCTTTTGATTGGCACTTATACTAGCAAAATAAGGAATGATTTAGTCAATCAAAATTAAAATTGTTTTCCCTCTGGACTATGTGGATTTGTATGAGGGTAGTTTTTAGGTTTCCACAAAAAAAAAAAAAGTGAGGAAGCAGGAAGATAATTGCACATCTGAATTTAAAAATTGTAGGCTTTGTTTTCAGTGACAAAGGATAAAGGTCACAAAGACTCAAGAACTGACTTTTAAAAAATATTATTTCAACCTTGCAAACTTCAGAGAGTGTAGCTTGTGCACTACAACCAATAAGAAAGAATAATTTTTCATAGAATTTGACTGCTATACAATGGAGCTAATGACCATACCCACTAGCTTAGCTGGATTCAAAGTTTCATAGTAACCCAGTTACTGGTCTTTAATTTTGCAGTCAAAACAGTAATGTTGCAGTAAACATTAAGATACCTTGGTGAAAAACACATCAAGAGAGGGGTGAACATTTAACCAATTATTTCAGCATAAGCTTATCAGTAAATGTTTGTGATTTATTTTTTTTTTTAAATTAGACCTTCCTTGAAAATATTACTGCTTCTCAGATTTTTTAATTTGAGACTTCTGAAATTCGTGTGTAATGATAAGCAGATGATTTACAGTTGAAGATTTCGTAAACAGGAACAGCAGTGTTACAGAGTACGTGATAAAGTACAGCAGTCACTTTAACTTTACTGTATCTTTCAAAGCCTGTACATCTACTCACATGGATGCAACATCTCGTTTGTCTGGACAGCCTTGCCCACCCACCACTGTCAAACATGAACACGGATGTCTCCGATTTGCATGATCACAGTTGATGTCTTATGCTAATATTAGCAGCCAGGGTTCTGCAGTGAGGTTCCCAGCATGAGCATAGTGGAGAAAGGCACTAAGATCACTTCTTTTCAATTTTTGAGGGTTATGTCTTTTCTGAGATCAGAGGGCCAGAGATCACTGTCATAAAGATTACATCTCTTGTGTACCTTAAAGGAAAATACCAGCAGAGAAAAGGCATCTGTAATTTTTACAAGAGTTTGCTGAGTGATTTTGCTGATACTCCCTTATGCTTGCTGAATTTATCTTGCAGTAAAGCTTTAATAACTTCTTACTGCTAGTACTTTAGAGCTGGTTAACATGTCAGTAACTGAAAACCATTTATTTTAGTAGTCAGGTTAAGAAGCTGGAGTGGTGCAATTTACAACAACATCAAAATCTCTCTCCTGTCTCTTTCTTTCAGAAAGTACCTCTTCAGAAAGAACATATACTCTTCAGAATTACTTAAACAATGACTATAAATACAGAACATACAATTTGCAGTGGATTTCAGGTAACTAATTTCTACATACAACATTAATGTGAAGAAAATGTATTACCCTTAGTAAACACATATCTTCGTGATAAGGTGACTATTGCATCCTGAAAAAAAGGTTAAATTTTTTGTTAGTGCCATTAGAGGAAGACATATAGCTCAAAGAGTTTTTCTCCCCTTAGATCAATGTTCATGTTCATGGCAAGCTGCTAAAAGAGCTTATTTCTATGCTTTTTTTTTATGAACCATGGCAGCATCCTGTGCATCAGGCTATCAGGGAACAGGAGGATACAGGGCACTTTTCCTTTTGAATGTGCCTAGTGCCCCAAGAGTGAGAGATGCCAGGCAGTGGAGGACTATACTTTGTGAACATTCTTATGCTGTAAGCATCCTTTCATTACAGAAGTCAGAAACACAGCATTGACCTGATTTTTGAATTTTATTTTCTGCTTTAAAACATAAGGGGAAACGAGAAGTGATGAGCATCTTATTGCTTGTTACCTGCTCTCTTCTTCTTCCAGGAAATCAGTATCTTCACAAAGCAGATAATGGGGACGTTCTGCGTATCGATGCTGAGACCGGAACATCCTCAGTAGTCTTGGCGAATACAACATTAGTATGTTTACTTATATATAACATACGCAGACACTAGGAAAGGTATTGAATTTAATATAGTTTCTTCTGCCCTTTTTTGACAGGATAAATACAAGACAACCACAGTTATATTGTCTCCTGACCAAAAGTTTGCTCTTCTGCAGTACAGCTATACAAAGGTACAAGTGCTCTTCATTTCTGTCAGGATGAAGCTGGGAAATACAGGTTTGGAAACAACTGAGTGTGAAGGTGTTCTTGAAAGTAGAGGTTGCAGAATCTTAGAGAATATGAGGGATATACAGAAGGATGGATGGATGGGTCGATGGGAAGATGTTTGCAGGGGAACAGTGAAACTGGGCAGGCAGGAGCAGGAACAGAGGGGCTGGTGTTGTCTGTAGAGGTATGACTTAGAAAATAATCTGGATTAAAAGTGGATGGGGAGATATCACAAGGAGAATAAGGCTGGAACTGGGAGACAATCTAAAGGAGTATATAGGCATAAGTGTCCCAGGAGCTTTGTGGGTAAGGAGAAGTAATGAGTAAATACACTTGCATGTATATGCTTCTACATGTATGCTATGTATATGTATGGTTCTTGCATTGTGGTGTTAGGACATCAGTGTTTTAAATTGTAAATGAAAAACAGCATGTACTTATAAGAGAAGGCTCTTGCTCTTGGAGTGAACTCAGGCATGTGTGTTCCCTGCTGTCAGCAAGCACTTTAAAAATCTCCAGTACAATGCCTTGCCCTGACTTCATGCTAAACCATGCAACAAAGGTCAAACCTAGATTTATGCCAACTGGGGTGAAAACCTGTCTCAATGCCACTTGAGGGCAGTTACAAAAACCTAATGGAGGTAATAATTTGCCCTACCGTGTGTGCACTGAGTAGCCAGTAACTTTGTTGTTACTCCCTTTTTTGTTTTTCTTTTTTCTTTTTTTCTTTTTTTTTTTTTTTTTTTTTTTTTTTTTTTTCTGGAGAGGTCTGTCTACATGTTCTGCCTTTCCAGTCCAAGAATGCCTTGCACTGCGCCAGCCACAATCCTTCCACTCAGCACTTTTTTGCAGTTTTAGCTTCCCCTCTGGGTACTACTAGGCCAGTTTACCTCTTTTCTTTCTGAATTGTTTAGAATTGTTTGACTTTTCACTGAATCATTAGTGGCCACAAAGTGCTTTCTTTTTTTACCAGCTACCCCAGACATTCCCTCCACTCATTGTTTATTGCTCTCTGTTTTTTTTTACTTGCTGCAGTCATAAGAGTTAATTTTATTTTAATGCTGAAGATATTTTAACTTTTATAGAATTGAGTGATTGAAAATTGTGTTATTATTAATCTTTATTGCAAGCAAACAGACTAACAAAATGAATCATGAGGATGTAGACGCTTCTTATGTAATAGCCATCTGGTTGTGTAGTACTGTTTTTGTTTTATATCTTCATACAAATATTCAGGAACCATCACAGAACGTATCATTATTGTAGCACTGTGGGCTAAATCAAACCTCTCCAGCCCCACATTGAAATTTTTCTGCATTATCATCATCTTTCCCTCTGTAAGTGCCCACAGAGTGCTATAACTTCAAGAGGCAGGTTTCTCAGGGAAAGGGTTTATTTCTGGGACAAATGAATGAGAATAGGTCACCCTGGAACTGTAATTGCTGGAGAAATAGTGCTTGCACTTGTTAGGACTATTAAACAGGAAGATGCCAAGTTAAATAGTACAGCATGGAAAATCAGACAGAAAACAGCAAGTGTGCCAGTAAGGCAGAAGGAGTATTATCTGTGCATAGCTGTAATAGTCCGCTGTGTAGCATCACGGATTTATGAAAATCTGCATCTCTGGCCTCTGTATCTCTGTCCTGAATCACTCAGTGATCTCCATAGTATTTAAGTCAGTGACCTCATAGTATTTACGTGATGACCCCAGAGTCATGTTGATTCTTTAGTCTTTTCTTAAACCTTGCAGAGATTTGTTACCCTTGTATGTTCATTGTGTTCTTTCTGTTACGCAAAAGCATGAGAGGGGTTTCAGAGGTAATTCAAAGTGTAAGAGATGTGAATCCTGGCAAAAATTATTTTCTTAATATTAAAATAATTCTTTTCCAGTTGTGGAGGCATTCCTATACAGCTTCATATCATATCTATGATTTCAGTAGCAGGTTAGTAATTTTTGTACTTAAGACATAGTTTGAACTATTCATAGTTAACATATTTAACTATCTTGCAATGAAATGACATTTCACTGATTTCTCTTTGCTGCATTTTGTTTTTGTTTTTTTAGTTCTATCCTAGATGACAGACTACTGCATAATGATACACAATATATATCCTGGTCACCTGATGGTCAGAAACTGGTTAGTAAAGACAAGTGAAGCTTACAAAACAGTCATTTCTGTATGCATAGAATGAAAGTTCACATTGTATGTCCCTTTGAGGTTTTGGGACTTTCCAGCTGCTATATAAAGAGGCTGAACTAGTTTTGAAATTGAATACTGATGCTGGAAAAATTCCAGAATCCCTTTGTGTGTTTTTCTTTGTTCTTTAATGAAAAAAGGATTCCTGAAAGTAGTAGTGGCCCCAATAGTAATACAATGCACAAATGCACAGGAACTTCATGTTGTTACAGTTGTAGACAGTTGTTCATCTCTTTCAAAGGCAACAGCATCATAGTTGTCTACTTACTCATTACTGTTCTTTTTATCTTCTGTTTATACCATAAGGAATGCACATAACAGGGATTAGATTGAAATCTCTTTAGTACTCTTTCCAACTGTCCTTTCTTTCTCCTCTCCTCCCCAGTCCATGGCAATCGTGACAGCCACTGTGTTCACAAAGCTTGTGCATTCCCTGCAGTGAGTGTTTGGATCTGACTAAAGATCTATCACAGGAGATTGTGATGTTTATTTATTCTTACTGCTTGTAATAGAAGGATTATAAAGCCCAACCACAGAAGCCAAGGATGATGAAAAGAGCTTCCTGCATCACAGAGAGAAGCACTGGAATCGAATTGTGTTCAGTGGTTGGAGAGGGAGACCAGGGGTGATTAGAGAGGTGCACAGGTGCCAAAAGCTAGAGGAGTTCTGAGCACTACTGGAGGAATGCACCACTTTTGCTGATCTATTAGTAATGCTGAGACCCCCATCAATGCTTTATCAAAGTATTGATAGCTTTCCTTGAAAGACAAATTAGTGAAAAACAACGTCTAAAAATGTAAAATAAGCTTGTATCTCAACAGAAAATTAATAGCAAGATTTTCAAAACTTTATACACTAATGATGTAATTTATCACAGTTGATTGTTTTTGCATCTAGGCCTGAAATTAGGTTGCTATGCATGATTTGTATTAGTAATTCAGGCTTGTTAAGTATTACTGATGTTTGATGAAATACAGCTTTCAAAGGCAGGTTTTGTCATTTGATCTAAAAATAAATTTCTCATGTGGCATAGGAAAGAAGTAGGATTTACTCTAACAGTAATTGCAATTCCAATGATGTTTTGCAGGCGTATGTTTGGAATAATAATGTTTATATAAAAGCTTCACCAACAGAAAATCCAGTGCAAATCACTACAAGTGGAGCAGAAAATAAAATTTTCAATGGAATACCAGATTGGGTTTATGAAGGTAACTATATCAACTATAATTTAATTTGCATGATGATGTAAAACCTTTGTTTTAGTGTTTTATTATAACTTGTTTCTTGTGGTTGAAAAGTTTAAAATTGTCTGGATCTGTATTTTAACAGAAGCATGGCATCCTTACTCAAGCTTAATACCTGGCTACTGTGAGGATCTAAGAACTGAAATGATTTTGCCTGACTTTCCGTGCATCACTAGAAATCATAATGTGTGAATTAGCTTCATGCAATAAATTATAAGCATTGATCTAACATCTCATTTCAGAACCCTGACAAACAGTCTGTTTTGGTATCTGAATGTCAATTAAAAAAAAAATCCAATTCAAAACTAATGAGAACAGTACCTAGGATACAAGAGCCAACTTATCAATTATAACTTAAACACATTTGCATCTCTTTCAGAGGAAATGTTTGGCACCCATTCTGCTCTGTGGTGGTCTCCAAATGGCAATTTTGTGGCATATGCAGCATTTAATGATATAGAAGTTCCTGTTATAGAGTATTCCTTTTATTCTGAGGACACCTTGCAATATCCAAAGACCATTAGAATCCCATATCCCAAGGTCTGTGTTGTTTATTAAATGTGCTTGTTCTGCAGTTTCATTAAGAGAGTACTCTCATTTAATCAGTTTCTGCTAATGAAAATATTGTCTGTCTCTCCTCAACAGCTTGCTGTGATTACTCTTTCTGAAGTCAACAGCATCTGGCAATGTTAAAGTATTTTATTATCTCCGCAGGAAAGCAAAAAGCAAAAAAACCCACCCAAATGCAAAACCCCCTATGATTTAAGGTTTTGTTGTTTCACCAGAAAATTCTGAGTTAGCAAGTAGATGCTGAGATAAAAATCTCTTGGAGTTGAAGCTGGTAGCTGGTACAATGCATTTGGCAGGTGTACACTATGTTAGGGTTGTACATGGGATTCCTAATGGAATTTTCTTTAACTAATGTAGCATTTTTAGTTGTTGTTTGCTTCCTGTACTGGGATGAAAAGGAGGAATCTACTGATGGGCTTTCTTTGTCTACACCTAAAGTACTTCCAGTTTGAGCTGTAAGAGTGAAGCCTGTAGTGCATGCAGCTTCTCCTCCTTCTTCCTCTCCATATGTGCACTGCTCATGATACAGTTGGCGCTGGACTAAATGGTCTGAGAGTCAGAGTCCAATATGCTCCAAACAGGTTAATTCAGATACTCTACATGTGAAGGATGTAATGCTTAATACCAGATATACCCATCTGAAATTATTTGACACAGGATTTTGATGTAGCAGTGATGCAGCAATGCACTGAAGACACAGTACAAGTACAAATTACACGCAGAGTACAACAACTGATCACTCAACGGATACAGCTTTTGCTCTGGTGTAAAAGCTGCCCTGAGGTCCTCTTTGTGCCAAGTTCAGCTTTCCCTGCAGCAGCCATGGTCAGTCACACTCTACCCTTCCCAAAGCTTGGCACAAGGCCTTTGGCATCCCCTTTGGGACCTAACCCAGAAAGGATACTGATGCTCATGGTGAGACACTGGGCTCACTGACAGCTGCAGATACTCTGCCCTGGGCATGGTGTCCATGTAGAGACATAGCTATGGAGAGAACCATCAATTACATTGCACTTTTTATTACAAACCCCTTTTATTTGATTATTTTATTTTTATTTGTACCTATGTTACAATGAGGACTTGGCTAGTTAACTTCTAGAGAAGAAGCCTTTACTGACACAGTTATATTCCTCTCAGTACCTAATAGCATTGGATTAAAAATAGTGGTATATGTGCTGCAGCCACAGGTTTGATCGTGGCATAGGCAGTTAATTATGTGATCATCTAATGCCAGGTATTGGTTTCCACAAAGAAACACTTTTAGCAGTGGATTTGATTCACTGTTTGATGCTGTATGTGGCAGGTGAGATGAGATGTGGTCAAGCACTGCTATGGGTACAGCAAGCCCTGTGTAGTTACAAATATTGCCAAATGTAGTAGTCTTTCTTATCAGAAATACATAACCAACACTTTCATATTAAAAAAACCCCAAAGGATAATTTATGCATTGATATGAAGAACTACATTTAGAAATTTGTCTTTTCACATGTTTGAAGTTGGCTCATTCTACCTGAATGTCTGTGGTAGTTTCTTCATCTATAGTTTCAAACACTGATTTCACCAAGAATATTCTTTCTTCAAAAGTACAATGAAAAAAATTATTTTTAGGCAGGAGCTGTAAATCCAACTGTGCGATTCTTTATTGTGGATACCAGATCACTTCCTGATTTCCACTCTGCTGAAATTTCTCCACCTGCAGAAATAAAATCAGGGTAAGAAGTTCTGGCTAAATGTTTGCTTGTTTCTTCTGGTGGGAAAGGAGGAGCTTTATGTGTGACCACCCTGTATTCAATGTGTATGACAGTATTTCTCAGTCATGTGGCTCTGGTAGCAACAAGATTTACCAGAGAAAATCTGCACAGAGATTATCCTCCTAGTGATTATATATAGATGGCATATTCCATCTATGTTATATTCAGAATGTGACAAGTTCTTGGCTCATCGCATTCAGTGGAGTCTAACTATGGTGAAGTCATTTCACAGTACGACTTTAATATGAGCAAGTTTTGGTATAATCAAATTATAATGTATGTATTTCAATTCACTGAGGGGGGGGGAGAAGCAAAACTTTAATGGTAAGTGAAGATTTTATTTCATTGGAAGCAGGCGCCTTGCTTAGGCAAGGTATCATGGTTGTCTTCAGATTTATACTTAAAATGTTTGTTTTATTTGAAAACACGGTGGAAAACAGCACCTCTCACAGTAAATGAAAAAATGTATTTCTCAAAATGCCACTGAAAATGCACAACATGATATAAATGTATTTTGTAAAAAGCAGCTAAATTTATTTAAAATGCAAGCGCACAGAATTTGCTGTCCCAGATCTTAGGTTTTGATTTTTATTTTTAATAGTATTGTGGACATTTTTTAGAGGTTTGCACTTAGGAACATGATGGGTATGGAAGCACAGGTTATGCTGATAAACTTCAGAAAAAAACAAAAGAAGTCTGTTGGCACATAAAACAAGTGTTTTGTACACGGTGGGCAAAAAGCCCTGACTGGAGTATCAGTGCTATTCTGCTTCAGTCCTTACTACAGTGTAACTAATAGCTCTGTGTTAAATGAGGTATTCAAGTTTTTATGAATATGTTGTTCTTTATCCTTTCTCTTCAGTAACACTGAAATAGCTAAATTTTTTATAGCTGTTGTGCAGTGATTTTTGCCAGAATTTCAGTGCCTCAGAATTATAAGGCGTTTATATTTTAGTCAGTTGCGGTTAAGATTTCTGCTGTCTTAGAGTTACGTTTTACAGTTTGCTAATGCTTAATGAAAGCTGAATAATGTTGCTGTGTGACCTAGGGACAATAACCATCATCTACTTTACAGTCTTGTATCCATCTGGCTAACACAGGCATGAGTTATTTGGAGTTAATCCATTTTTAGAGGAACGCGACGCTGTAAATCAGGATTAATAGAAAGAAATCAAGTCATGAATGATGAGTGAAATGATCAAAACTTACTCTTTCTCCCAGCGTCCAATCCAAGTAATACTTAAGCTTCAGTATTTGTGTCTTGAAAACAGTGAGGCGGCCAGAACAACTCTTGGGCTTTTTTTTTCCACAAAAGCAGAAGTACATGAGTAGGAAAAGGCAAGTGATGTGCAGTGTTGCTGTCGGGTAGTTTTGCTCCTGGAAACACAAAGTAATCTATATTTGCACCACTGCAATTACATTTATACCATTATCTGATAGGGAAGTTAAATTTTGTGTTGGAAAATTCTATTTTTACTTCCTTGGTTTTAAATTCTGAGTGAAATTAAGTTTGAATTGGTGGCATATCTTAACCCACTCACATGGATAAGGATTTCAAGGAGCAGTTCTGCAGTTTCCTGTTGCAGCACTATCAAGAACTTGTTGTATGTACAGCAGTTGTACCCTCACATTTGAATTGTTTCAGAGGTAAAGTTTTATTATTTGTAAAGGAAATCTGCAAAAATCTGGCATGCCAGATTTTTGCATGCCACTTAAGATGATAGGTGTTACCCGACACTTTTTGCCGAAATACCAGCATGAAATCCGTGCAGTGTTTAAACTCCACTTTTAGCACCATGGGTACAAGTAGCTCCTGTTGGCTAACAGGAGGATGAAGGCAATGGATATTTCTTGTCTGAAGTGATCTGTCCTAAAAATAACTCATCTTCAGAGTAGGTAGCTCCAGGCATTGATTGCAGGAATATACTTTCTCATCAGTTAATGAGGAAGGGCAACGTGAAACTACTGCACTCTATACTGGAGTAGATTCCAGCTCAGTTAACATTTCATGGGTTGTTGAAAAGGGAAGGTGCATTCCTAGTCTCTATAATAATCATAAATATTATTATGTTACAATAACATCATAATAAATATTTCTTTTGTTTTCCTTGTACTATCCATCTTTTCTGATGGATGCTCTATAGTCTCTGGAATTGTTCACTTCTCTCACTTAAAGGAACAAAACCTGTGGGGATAATTCCCTCTTACAAGGCAAAGGAGACCACTACTACAGGTACACAGAGAATGGCAGTTGAATATTTTTTTTTCCAAACAAAATACTTTAAAGTCCTTTTAATATTGTTCTAAAATGTAATGTTTGAGGTCAGTGACATTAACAATTAAATCACCTGCCAGCTTCTCAGTCAGATATGAATATAAGAATAGACCCTTTTAAAACATGATTTCTCAGCTACAATCTAGATAATAAACTTTACAGTGGTCAGTAACCAGTTGGCATTTATTTTTAATCCATCCACACTAACTGTAGTGTTTTCTTTTTCTTTTTTTCTCCTTTCCCTGACAATGATCATGAAGATACTTGCTCTCATCACAAAACTTCCCACACATTTTTGTTAACTGACTTTGGGGAAAAAGGGAACATGAACTTGGAACAAAGTAAAATGTGCTAACTCTGGTTAAAAACGTATACTTGCCTTGGAGGGAGGTTTGTTTTATTTTAGTTCCTAGGGCTTCTAGGAGATAGGAGAGATCTAAAATAAGAAAAGACAAGTACATCTAACAGATCGTAATGGTAAACAAAACGACTAGATTTTATGTAGTGTTTTCTTTAAATTAATATACAGGAATATTCATTAAAATGATTTTTTTCCAGATTTTCTAGTTGTTTATGATAACTAGTTGGTATTCTGAAGACAAAAGTAAAATATTCGAAAGTATTATCTGTTCTTGATATGATCTCTCCCTCAATTGAACAAAAATATGTATCACTCAGTGCTTACAAGCAACCAGCTCCATGCAGCTAAGGATAAAATTCAAAAAATCCAAGGTCCACATAACTTAATATTCAGGAGAATTTCCTCTAGATGCACATGGTACAAGATTTATCAAGAGTCTGGAGTAGCTGTTACTGTGTGCATTAGATTATAGTGTGCAGGCTGTTAGAATTAACTGCAGTCTTTCTGGAAGTGGGTATCAACAAACTACCTAATTCTTTATTGTATGAATGGAATTAACCAAGGCATTTACTGTCAGCAAAAAAATTATGTTACTAGGTTTACATGATTGTTTATTGTTGAAGAGTAGATTGAAATGAAAATAGCAAGATGAGTCCCATTCAATGAGTTGCTGGATTCTATTACAGAGAAGATTTAAAATAGCTAATGCTGTTGTTTCTTTCAGTGATCATTATTTGAGTGTTGTAACATGGGTGACAGATGAAAGGATCTGTCTGCAGTGGCTCAGAAGAATTCAGAATTTTTCAGTCCTCACAGTCTGTGACTTTGAAACTGCTTCTGGAAATTGGTCATGTCCGCAGGTAAGAAAAAAGAAGTGGGAGAGTTGCAATGCTTCATAAATTACACTAGAGAGAAGTCGTATGTTTATCTTTGTAGAAACATAGCCTAATGTAAAATAAACATAATTGTTGTGGGATTGTTTGTTTTTTCTTTCCTAGGAAAAACAACTTACAGAAAAAAGTACAACTGGCTGGATTGGCAGAGTGAGTGTTCCATATCTAAAACTGCCACATGCTAAATAACATTGATAATTAAGAAAATTTCACATGAGCCTCTTGCTGGTTGAAAAGTCTCTTTGTATGCAGCCTGATCCATTCACTTGTTGCATTATACAGGAAAAAATAGTCTCACATGGAGCTGCTATGCCACCTCACTCCCAGTTTTAACCTTTTGTGGATATGGGGTTTTGAACTCCCAGGCTGGGAGACAGTGCAGTGTAGGCTGAAGCTGAAACGGCAACCTCTGAGTCATCCATCATGTTCAGCTTGCAAAAAGCAGAGTACTCTTTCCAAAGTCCTTTTTTATTCTGACCCACTGCTTTGGTAGCTGTAGGTAGGGGACTGCAGGAGCCACAATTCAGAATTCCCTTTGTGTTGGGGAAGTTGTCAGCTGTGTTGTTTGGCTCTTCTCCATTCTTCCTGCCACCTCCAGCAGGATCTAGGGGATAAAACATACTGAGAAGTGTGTCCTATAACCTTTGAATTGTGTTGAAGGAAAGGCATAGAGGATGAAAGTAATTTTTAGCATTTTGTGTTACAGCAAACCATTTCAGGTTCTCCCTGGGGTGGGGGAGGGGAATATTTATTTATTTTCCCACATACCCAAAAGTATCCATGGGAGAGAACCAAGGGCAAAATGCATATAAACGACCAGACTAAAATTTTCATACATTTCTGCAAAACCAGTCACTACTGTCTGGATGATGCTTTCCAAGCTGCCTCTCAGTCCTTTTATACATGGTAGAGAGTAGGCACCTAATGAACTACACAGAAGATCTGGGGGAAGTGAAGCAGAGATGCAAAAGTTCAGACTTGGAGGGAGAAATGAGTTTCAGAGTTTTTGATGAGAACACACAGTACACTTTCCACTCCCGCATTTTCCACACACTGATTATGCTTTAGTCACTAATTCACTTTTGAAGTCAAAAATGAAAGTTTAAAGAAATGCAAAGAGGGAGGCAACAGCAGGGATGAAATCATCCGCAGTATGAAGATGAGAGATCAACCCACCTGCTGTCAAATTTGATATGGAAAGGAAGGCCTTAACGCTGACACATTTTGCTTCTCTGCAGCAAAGGCTTCACAATTAGACAATGTGATGATCAAGCTGCAGACTTTGTAAACAGTTGTGCAAAATGAGAGGGCAAAATGCGAGTCTGTGCCATTAAACTAGGTTGTTGTTTTTTTGTTTCTTTTAAAGAGACAGCCCACATCTTAGGAGAAAGATAAATAGGAGAAAAAGATCTCACTGCCTGATTCTTGGATTTGAGAAGGGAATGGAAAGTAGGGAGGATTGAAGAAGGGATAGGACAGCTATATTTATTCCTTTCTTTTATTCTTATCTACTTAGGAATGATAAAATGATACTTCACTGAGAAGGGATATTTATATATATATGATATATATATATATGAGAGAGACATATATATGTATATACAATACATATAACTGTATATACAAAATAAAGTAAGATATATATGTGTAAAATTAAGCCATATACTTCTTTCTTTGTACATATTCACAGTGGGCTTCCTGGTTTTTTTTCGAAAATAGAGATGAAACTCTACTTAATCAAGAATGCTCAGAACAGCCTGTGTTACTGCATAAAAGGGTTCCAGGTCATGAGTTAACTTAGAGCTTGCCAGTTTAGTTGAAGGAAAGTCACAATTTTAAAAAGCAAGACTGCAATAAGGGAGAAGCTAGCAAAATACTTGCCACGGTATTTTTTGCAAATATATTGCAAAAAGAAGGGGTCATAATGTGGAGCACATGGGTTAAAGAACTCGAATCGTTTACTGAGACACTTGAGGCAAGTCACCTCATCTTTTTGTTTCAATTTTAAAAATGAGTCTCACGTCTTAGAGCTAGTTGCATTGTGTCAGTTGGCTAATTAACATGTAGATGTTTTGACCAACAATTGCAGAAATAACTTCTATTTCTTTCAGCTCAATTTCATTCCTGTTTTCTCTTTACCATGTGGAGCACATCCAAAAGCAGTCAGTAGAAGGAATCCATTCATTTCCACCACTCCCAACTGATAAGTGGATAATTCCTTCCTTCCTGAAAATATAATTTCAGTTTGGGTAATCATTTTCTCTTGGAGAGCAGCTTTTTTTTTTTTTTTAGTAAGGGGGACATTTTTCATTGTCAGGCTAAAAAAAATTGAGAGAATTTGTTCATGAATATGTGTTTGAAAATGGGAAATTCAAGGAAAACCTGTATTCACAATGTTTACATTGCTATAGGCTACAGCTGCATGTTGGCGTTGGACAGAATAAAATGGTGACTCTAAAATTAAATGCACATATTGTTTTCTAAAATGGTGATAAACTAGGAACACCTGTAGGACGTCACATTGAAGGGAGGTAGGAGGGGATATCAGTCATTACCAGGGCTAGGACTCGGCACATTCTGCTGCTTAGGGAGCAAGAAAATATTTCAGATGTGCTTACTCTTTGGGTAATGGCTACAGGTGCTACCTACTAAGTCAGTAGGCAAAAAGTTTTGCAGTACATTTGGTGATACATTGTTTAAAATTTATGATTTGATATCTCTAAAGAGAAGTTTGAATACTGATAATTTTGGTTTGGGGGTTTTGTTGTTCACTTTAATAGACATTTCTCTCCTCTTTTGTGTTCAAGTTTCAACCATCTGTCCCTCACTTCATGCCTGACAACGCTACCTACTACAAAATCTTCAGCGATGCAGTAGGTTACAAGCACATCCATTACATAAATGGCTCACAGGTAAGTGATAAAGTGTAGAACAGTCACTGCTGACTTGTATTTGTCCTGGTTATCAAGGAAGTTATTCTAATATTTTGTCTTGCCTGTTTTTACCTTCCAGGCTCCAGTACCTATTACGTCAGGAAAGTGGGAAGTAATCAGTATAGAAGCTGTAACCAATAACTTTTTGTAAGTATTGTCATTAAACTATTGATTCCTATTAGGAGGAAAGGTCAGTGCAAGCAAGGAAAAAGATCAAGGAGAATAAGTAATTAAAAATGTGATCTAAACATGTACAATAATTCTTTAACTATCTTAAGGTACTGTAGACATTTTAATTAAACTGATACGTTTTGCATTTATAGATATTACATCAGTAATGAAAACGGTGGAATGCCAGGAGGAAGAAATCTTTATAAGTAAGAATTTTTTTCTGCAGTATGAGTAAAATATTTATTAATGAAAAAGAAATTGTAAGAAAAAACATTGCAAAATAAAAGATAAGGATGTTTATAGTCTAATGTAGGATCCTATGTGGGAAATTTAATTAAAATCAGTGTAGGAGTATAAACTGTAAAAACAACTAAAATATTTTTTTTTAAATTTAGCTAATAAAGGGAAATTATGAAAAGAACTATTCCCCACATAACAAATCTCTATAGAAAACCTCTCATGGGTTGTTGGTTTGATTTGGGGTTTTTTTGCCACATTAAAAATTTGAGTTGATTTAATACTGAAATGATAAAGTCTACTTTCTCTACTTTTTTAAAATCAGTAAGGACTTTACTCCTGAATTTTATCATAATTCATTTGATAGTCTTATTTAAAAAGCATGTTTGTTTAGCATAGGTATTAAAAAAATATAATAATTTTTTTAAAAAGTCTTTGAAATGAAGCTCATCTACTTTGCAGAGTGCACTTGGAAAGCAGTCCAGCTTCTATTAAATGTGTTAGCTGTGATCTGGACCAAGAAAGATGCCAGTATTATTCTGTGTCCTTCAGCAAAGATGCACAGTATTATCAGCTAGATTGTCGTGGTGAGTAAATCTGGAACTTCCTGATATAAACGTAACTTGCTGATAAATTGGGTGGGGAAATTCCCTTCAACAAGATCTTGATTGTCTAGTGCTTAACAATATGTGTTGATATTGTTGGGTAAGTCCATTGGCAGCAGAAAAATATATTCCCTCACTGGGTCAAAACCACTTTGACAAAAATTACAGAGATGAAATTTGATAGTTTTATCTATCCATGAACCTGAAAAAGATGAAAAGCACTTCTGTCTGCTGTACTTCTCAAAGGCTGCACAGTGAGCTTTGTCTGTAGAAGGATTTTGGAGGCTCTGAGAGCAAGGTGAGCAATAGGCTGGGTAAAGAGAATTGCTCTATTTGTGGGAATAAAATTTAAGATAGGTAGTGCTCTTTGAAAAAAAAAAACAGTGAGCATATTTGTAGAGGTCTGAGACAGACTAGTCTCACTGTTTACCTCAAGTGCTTGTGCTATAGTCTCAGAGATAAATTAATCAGTGTGTGGGAAAAATAAATTCTCAAAAATTTCCCTTAAATTGAAGTGTATATTTGTTTTTTTTAAGATGTCAGGATCTTCCTTGATCTGTGGTGTAGGACAGACAGGCAGCAGTTCAGTTCCATCACTGTAAAAATGCTTAGTTGAAGAAGACCGCTGTTGTCTCCATGACAAGGCTTACTGATTTCCAAACTGTTGTCCACAACAGATGAGTAGACTTTGATAAAGAGTGGAAGTTTAACTCTTCTACACTTCACAATCATGTAGTTTGCCTGCAAGACAGTCTGAATATTTTAGGGGTTCCTGTGGCCTCATTTTGGGTCCTATTAACTTAAAATCCAGCCATGCAAAATGGAGGAAAAGAAGTTCTAAGGTTTTATGATTCACACACTTCAACTTCCTTTATAAGGGTTATGTTTTGGGACAGCATGCAAACTTGAGGGTTTTGTGCTCTATTAACAGGTCCTGGCCTGCCCAGATCTACTCTACACAGAAGCAGTGATGATCAAGGTATGGGACTGTCTTAAAATGTAATCTCTGAGCCAGAAAATTGCACTCTAAATTTATTTTAATTTTGTTGTCATTGCTTAGTATAACAATTAAAATTTCAGCTGAAAAGGGTAAGTTTAATTTCAGATAATTGGTATAGTTAACCAGAATAAATGATATAGCTTCATATACATCTATTTATAGTTTATTTAATAATATTTTACATTGTGCTAGAAAACAATGAACAATACATAACTTACTGGATGATTGTTCAGTTTTTCTGAAATTTCATTTAGATGAAAACTATGGAAACCAGCTTTCTGGTTACTAAATTGCTGATGGAAAACTATATTGTAAACATTGAATCTGAGATGAAAATAAAAAACTGCACTAAATTAAGACTGCAATGTTTGTTGCCATCATCTCAGGCTGAATTTTAAAAGCAGCTCATTAAAGAGCAATGAATTTGAAAAGAATGTATTTAATCTTTGACTCTTACTAACTGTATTATTTAGTCCTCAGGTACTTGGAAAATAACACTGAACTGGAAAATTCATTGAAAGATATTCAGATGCCGTCAAAAATATTTGGCTCCATTAGTGTAGGTGGATATAGTAAGTTTAAAAACATGTTTTACCTTTTTCCTCCCCCTTTCACCAAGTGTTCAAGATCTTCTGTGAAAGGTATGCCAGAAACGATGGGTGTGGTGAGGCTTATTCCAGTTATTCAGTCCAAGCACTTTTTTTTCCTGACATCCCAAAATATTATTTTTTAAAATACGGGATTTTTTTGTAGTGTGATGTCTTGATGTTTTAATGGTGAAGTGTCTTAACACCTTTTTTCCTTGAAAATTATGTGAAAAACACAGGTCCCCAACACCACATTAAATAAATAAATAAGAGAAATGGGGGATGGGGCACAAAGCTCATATGCATTGCGGAATTTAAATTAAATGATAAATTCAAGTAGATCTTAATTTACAGGTCCAAATGCCTTTTTATCTTTGGGTTAGCAGGTTGGGCCAGTGAAGAAGTTCAGGTATTATCAAAAAAGAGACAGAATCTAAATGGAAAGGCTTGCACAGTCGTTTAATCTGCATTTCAACAAGATCACCTTTTACTTTGTGTAGGGGAGTATTGGGATTGAATAGTCACGTTCTTAAAAAGCATATTCACACTCCAAGACTACATTATCCTCTGAATACAGACTAGAATGAAATGCTAGAACATGAACTGCTAATGCTTTGCTAGTGGTGCTCCTCTGTATAGGTCTGGTACCCTTCTAAACTGTTCTTGCTCCAGCCTATGCTTCTAGCTTTTCTCTTAATGACAACTTTCCTCCTGATAAAATGAATGGATATTCTTAATGGAATTATAATTTACAGACTGTATTGAGTTCTGTCAGTCACTGTTCTTTTTGATGCCTCCCTCCTTCCACTGTAACTTTATTTATATAATAACTCTCTATCTTTGTGTTTTCTGTCTTTTATTTCTATCACATTTTTACTAGGGCTAAAGATGAAATCTTCCAGGCAAGATGGAGGTTTAAAGATGTTCTTCATCAGTTGTATATTCATCTTTTTATTCCTCTTTGTTCTTACTACTTCATCTCTTCAGGGTAAAAGCTTTTGGGTAAGGGGAATCTATTTTCAATGTCACAAACAGGAGAAATAAATCTATTTATGTACTCATATTTCAAGTATGCTTAAAACTCTGTATATGTTATCAAAGCAGAAATCCTCTCTCGTGACTATAGAGTACACACAGGATGAAAAAAATTAAAATTAGTATTTTCATGTATTTAATTTAGTTTCTTAATTTTTTCAGTTTTAATCTCCTGCATATTCATACCTGGAAAAATTTCTGTAAGACTTGCGCTCTGGCTATTCCTGAAGCACAGTCCATCAGCTTTGCCTCGTGCTTCCTTTGCAACATCAGTTCTTTTATAATTTATGAATGAATGATGGAGCAAATTGGTTTGCAAAACTTACATGGTGTACATTTAAAATGTTCAGCTAAATTGCAGCCAACTTGAGTAGAAAGAGTAGCATGAATGGAACGAGAATCAACATTGCTTGGGAAACAGTAGATATTTAGATAAGTTTCTGGGATGCTTTACAAACTGTCATGCAAAATCTATCTGGCATGCTCAAAATATTTAAAATTTCTTTTTAGTACTGGGAGAGAAATTTTAATAGAGAAACCCTTTTGAACTAGGTTTATATTTACTGCTGTAGAGACTTAGCAAGTTTCACATGCAAGCTTATAATGTAGAATAATGCTATAAGACAGTATATTTAGTCCCCAGATTTTATGATGATTATTATTGTAGTCATTTCAGTTCCAGACTGTTAACCTACTATAAGAGGTTAAAAAAAATTTCTAGATTACCTAAGAATTTTTATTTATCTGTATTAGGACAGTTCAGATGCAATTGCTTTTTAATTTTTAGGAGATGACTCAAATGTGCTCTTGTTTGAATTGAAGTGTATGTCAAATTATTTCACTGGACAACTGACCTAAATCAAACTCTCTTTACTTTTAGACCTGTGGTATCAAATGATATTGCCTCCCCATTTCCAGTCATCAAGGAAGTACCCCCTTCTCCTTGAAGTGTAAGTCTTCAAGTTACATGGCAATGTTGTGTTCATAATCACTTTCATTTTCTCAGCCTGCATAAGAAGTAGTGTAGACTGTAGAGAACACAGTTAAAGCGCAGGAAAAAATGTTTTTCATTTTCCATAAATGAAGGCTGTTTGTTGGTTTCAGACTTCAACCAAATAAATCGTGGGTAGTTGGAACAGAAATCGTTAAAGAGCTGCTTTGAAACTCAGACGACTAGATCTGCCAACACAAAAAAGAATTTCGTTTGGCTTTCTGATAAGTCACCTAAAGTCACAATAACAGAAGTTTCTTAGTAGATCAAAAAGCAATAAAATAAATAATCTAGTCTTTCTTGATAAACAGCTGACATTTTAAAAAAGCATATTGGTTTTAGTGTCCAGGCAAAGCAGCAGTCTGGAGTCAGTCAGTGATGCTTTTCTTATTTGTTCAGCTTTAGTGACTGAAAATTGTCAGCAATAATTGTATTTCAAATGCTTGATGCAAGAATACAGAGCTTAAATGCCTGAGTTCTGTGGCACTTTTCTCCTAGGTATGCAGGACCCTGTAGTCAGAAAGTGGATTATACTTTCCAGATGAGCTGGGCTACTTACCTTGCAAGCACCGAGCAGATCATTGTGGCCAGCTTTGATGGCAGAGGAAGTGGATACCAAGGGGATGAAATTATGCATGCAATATACCGAAGGCTGGGAACATATGAAGTGGAAGATCAGATAACAGCAGCCAGGTCAGCTACATTGAAATGATCAACACCTGCTCTTTCTTTTCTGTGCTTACTTCATAGCAGCAAAAATGGTGAAGGTTTTAAATGGTCACTTTGAAAAACACAACTCAATTCTACATTAATTTGGTATGCCGAAGTGTGTAACTTATAGGCCAACCATCATTTTACACTTTCAAAAGGTTTAATGCTGTAACAACAAATTTATTGTATCCCTGGTTTTATAGATGTGATAGCTGTCACAGTACAGAAGAGCATGTCTATTAGTACATGTCACATAATAGAAAAGCATTCTACCAAGGAACTGGGAAGTTTTACTCCAAGCTTTTTGCAAGTTTCTTTTGTGATGGAGTTCCTCGTATGAACTACTCAGCCTTTACATCATAGGTCATCTTCATCGCTTTGTTTATGCTTGTAGAATCTCACTAAGCTGAACGATGAGAATCTCATTAAGCTGAATGATGTCAGGGTGAATCTCTCAGAATCACAAGGAAGTGATCATACAGTGTCTGCATTTTGCAATTTTAAAATGTTAAGTAGTTCAAACAAATAGCATTTCAGATTTTTTTTTTTTCTTTTAAACCTTGACTAGTTTTACAGATATATGCCTGTCCCTGCTGCAGTTTGAGTGGTAATCCCCCCCACCCCGCCCCCTTTTATTTTCCTGTTAAAAAAAAGGACAAAAATAAAAAGTGAGGAGGTGGTGAAATCTAACCTAATAAAATACAAATGTCAGTGAGTGTGGATGAGGACTTTTACAGAGCATCCAGTTTTTATTTTTTCATATGCATAGATTCTTTTTAATTTTTTAAGGATACACACACCTGAAGTATGAAGTATGTGTTCATATGCAGTCACTGTGATGAAGTGGGAAATGTTTATTTGTAAAACAGAAAGAGGCAGACATGATGGAAAATAAGCACGTCTGTATAATGGCAGATTCCCACAATCCATGAAGCATTTAATTATTCTGCTTGCTTCCAGAAAATTTTCTGAAATGAGCTTTATCGATAAGGACAGGATAGCTATTTGGGGTTGGGTAAGTATTCAAATAAGCTTAGCTGACTTAGTATTTATTGTAGCAACTATTTGCTGTGCTGCTGTGTGTGTGTGGTGCTGGAGTACTTAATGTGAGGCATCTCTGGGGCCATGGCATAGTCCAGTGACTGAACTGATGAAGTACATCTTACAAGTGCCTGTATACATTGTCCCTTTCCAAGTATTGAGGAGCCTTTGAAACAAAAATTAAGACTGTCAGAGGGACTGAAAACATTTTAATGGGATTCTGCCTGGCTATATTTTGTTGAAGCAGTGCTTCCAGCCAGAGGCTATATTTCTTTTACTTTGGCATGTCTTGCTTTCAACCTGTTACAGTAGAGGGGAGTGTTTAATAGCATGTACACACACCCTCAGCTGCAAGGCTAAGTGCATGTATAGTGTTATAACTACTTGATTCAAACTGTGAACATTTCTCTGTCCCAGACTGCTGTTTCACTGCTTCTTTCTGATGTCACAACAAGTGTTCTTGCATGCTCTGCTTAAGCATACTATGTTTAAGTATATTTAGGGTTGCATGCAGGATCTTGAATTAAATTGCTACCTGAAATAAGGTCAATACTGGTGACAGACACCACTGAATGAAATTACTTGATGGCAGGATGATGGTTGCCTTTAGTAGCTTTCCTTGTAGGGATAAACATCCCTGTGTTGTATAAAGTCAACTGTAGTAGTATTAACTTTAGTGAGAGGGGAATTCTTTTTACAGAATTGAAGGAATCTAACACTTTTCCAATCTTACATTACATTAATTAACCTACATTAATTTTGTTTAACCTGGGGAGGCAACTTATTTTTGCATGGATTTAATTACCACGTATATGCATTACTTCACTGATCTAACTGGGAGTATCTAAGGATTGGAGCTGGAGCAAACATCTAAGGGCTGTCAACTGAAATCAAGTTCCATTTGCCTGTCATCTTGTTTCAAGATAGGAATGAGATCCAAAAATTGCTCTTCTCTTTGAATGTGGGTGGGCACATTTTCCTGAATAACCCCTTCAGACTATAGTGAGGAGTGTCATTTGGGCAGGCGGTGACATTGTTTAGGTATCTTGCTGCCTGGGTGCTCGAGTGTGTCAGATATTTACTCATCTGTGTATCAGACTAGACTGCGAGCGAATTTTCTGTGCATAGCAAGGTGTGTGTTGCTGCACAGTTCCTCCCACAGACTCAGCAGAAGATCCTTTGCTCCCCAGTCAGTCTTGCTCTTGATGCTTTGGAGGAGAGTTAGCAAGTGTGCTGCTGTAGGCCTGCTCTGAGGGAGCTGTAAATTTTTTTGGATGCCCTGGTGTATCTACTCATCAGGCACATTGTGGGCATGAGCTCTGCTTCCATCCGCTCTCCCAGCACTGAGAGGGACGCAGTGGTTCAGCAGTGTCTTGTTTCCTGTCTTTTGCTGCTGCCTACAGTGCTACCAAACACTCTCATCCTTCACTGAGTCACAGTTCAGTGGCATTTGTGCCCCTTTTCCCCAGCAGGTTCTCGTTCCTCGGCACCACAGCTGCCACGCGCTGTTTGATGCCTGTTTCCCCCACTGAGCAGGCTGGGTGAGATCTGACCCAGATTCAGAATGGAGTTCATTAATATGAAAAACGCTGAGCCTATAAGTGTCTGGTGAACCATTTAGCAGATGGGCCCCATCCTTTTCTTTCCGACTAAAATAACAACAATGTTTTCTTCTCAGTCTTACGGGGGATACGTGACCTCCATGGTGCTTGGCTCTGGAAGCGGTGTGTTCAAGTGTGGAATAGCGGTTGCCCCTGTGTCACGTTGGCAATATTATGGTATGTGATGGCTTCCTCGTAACAAGGATTCCCATATGTCTTGCAGTGTACATGCTTCAAAAGTGTTGATTCATAGTACGGAACTTTGGTTCTTTACTAGATGCCACGTAATTGCCACTTGGTCTGTTTTTATGAACTCGTGGGTACTGAGTTTCAGAATTGAACCAATTGCCTAAATCTTATTTCCCACTTTAAAAATTCAGATCCACAATTCCAGGCAATCTCTTTAATTCCAGGTAATCTCTTTTTAATTTAACAAAGGTTAAATTATAGTAATATTTCTGGTGTTCGTGTAACATGTCTGTGTTTGCTTTCCGAGACATCCACGTTTTCTGAGACTGGTATTTTGCATCAGAAATCCATCACTGTTAGACTTTACTTCTTCAAAATGCTACTTTCCTTAGAATAACAAACAATGAGGCTTAACATCAAACTTGCATTGTGATTCACTCAAAGTGAAAGAAAAGTATTTAATTGCCTCTTTTTTTTCTTTTGTAGTGTAAAATTTGTATTTTATAAATCTACTTAATCTTAAGATAGCTTGATGTGAGGAAAGCCTAGACAAGTCTGTACATGCTTCAAGCTTATATTGTGTAAGGTTGGAGTTGCATGAGGTTATAAATGCAGTTATAGGGGTCCTCCTCCCAGTGTATATATAATGTATATATAAGTAAAAATACAATATGTGCTGGTACAATGTGACCACGTGGGTTTGGTTTGGCTTTGTCCACAAACATTCAAAGGAAAGCTTTTCCTGTCAAACCTCTGCTAAATAATCCATACTTTACTATTCCATATCTAGCACAGCGGATGTTTAACGGTGTGTTTTGTGCTCTGGCTAATTCAGCAGATCAAATCACACTGCCAGGTATTAGCAGTAGTCCCTTGAGGGTGAAGAGATGTTTCATAGTGGTTTCAATATGAATATTAGAGTATATCAGGAAGTATTTTTAAATGAAGATCAGGATCTCTAGAATTCCACGGTTCGTTGATTAGATAAAGGAGAGGGTTATGGAGGCATGCTCACTCAGCACAAGAAAACCTCATGTGACAATGGTGATGAGAAGTAAAATGAACATTAGAATATGGCAACAGAGCATTGGTTTGTATGGCTTAAAATAAAGCAGCAAATGTCCAGAAAAGCATAGTATGATATCATGCTGAAAAATCTGTGGAAAATCAGACACTTATTTTGACTACATAAGACTGTAGAGCCTAATCTACTGTGATCTTTTAATTTATAGATTTTAAGTAGTAAACAGATGAAATATCTTAAGATTTTTTTTTTCAAATGATAGTAATTTACTGCAGGTTTTTTAGTAATTTTCTTAGGCTTACTGAAAGAATAACAATAAGGTAACATTGACACGATGTACTTTATTAATATTCAGCATTCAGGTGTCCATGGCAACAAGAAGATTAAATATTCTGAATAATGGTGGTTACCTACATGCCTCTTTGTGGAAAACCTGGTGGCTTTTGTTTGTTTAATTTCCAGTATTCATTCTTATTGTTTGTATCGGTGGGTAAAATTTCTGATAGAAAAAACTTAAAATTAAGCAGCATATTTTGGTTTTGTTTTTTTTAATTACAGATTCAATATACACAGAGCGATACATGGGCCTTCCTATAGCAAGTGATAATCTGAAAAACTATAATGTAAGAAAAAAATCAATTTATTTCATTTTTAAATGTGTTGTTTCTTTTCGAAAGCACTCTATTTTTCTTTATGAAGCCTAGTTCCTTCCCTATGGGAAGAAATGTTTGTTTCTTCTTTCTAGCAATAACTGTTGCATTGTGCTTTTAGAGGCTGCAGTCTCATGCGCATGGATTTGCTGTTGCTTCTTGCTCTATAGTATGGGTTATCTCTAGTTTATTTAGTGTGTTGGGGTTTTGTTGTTGTGGTTTGTTGTAGTTTTGGGGTTTTTTTAAATTCAGTTCCATTTGGCTACTTCGCAGACAAGCAGTAAAAACTGATTTTATTTAAAATTTAATATGCTCATGTGCAAACTATGCTTTATCTTAAACAACATTTTCACCAAAACAAAAGTACTCCACTTCTTTCAGAAATGTTATTTTTAAAAATGGGTATTGCATGAACTTTCTTGCTTTAGGAATCTGCAAGTTGTTTTTTTTCAGGGCAAGCAATATTTCCTACATATTAGGAAACTTTGACAGGGAGGTAACTCTGTACTGTGATCCTCTCAAAGTCTAGACCAACTGACAGCCAGTGGTTTGGGGGCTGGAATTTTGGCCCCATCTCCATGAACTCAGTGCATCCAAGGTTTGGTCTAAGGGGACAGGTGTTTGCCCAGACATGAGGGAATTTCCAAGTGTTCTGATGAGAGCAAAATACATGTAGATTGTTTGTCCTTGTTATGGCATGGTGGTTTGACTTGCTCTTCCTGTTTGCCAGCTGCTTTTTGTCACCTCAAGGGCTTTTTGAAGTCACAGGTAGCTGTGCTTTGGGCAGAGCAGCCCAAACATTCTTTTGGTAAGGTTTTGTTAAATTTCAGATCTAGGTGGAAATAAAGTGGCTGTTGGAAAACAGAGGGATCCGAGGGTGCTGAGATTACTGTCATGTTTCACAGAGGTGTTCAGATATGGTGATACTGGGACCAAACATGGATGTCAGGCAAAGAGATGGGGCATTCTCTGTACTGTGGTTGGTAAACAGGCTAGAAGACAGCTGAGCACTGATTGTGTCTTAATGCATGGGGGGGGGAAAGGGCTGGGGGGTTGTTGCATTGATTTAAAAGTATAGTAAAACATATAAATACATATGTATATGGAGTGAAATGTCTGTTTTGACATATCACTACAGTAATCTAATTTTGTCAGCTGCTGTATCAGGTGTTCTGGTCAAACTGATGATCAATGGTAGTGACTGCTGGGACACTTGGTACTGTGCCTGACACTTCTAACCAGCAAGCTGCTCGGGCCCCTCAGGGACTGACCAGCCACCTGCAGCTGCCTGCCTGCCTTTTTCCAAATGTGTTTCTTTAAGATAGTGGGAACAGTAGGAGGTCTGCGAGGTAGCAATGTAAATAGAAGTTACTGTCGTTGTGCAGAACGAATGTTAACGCTCTGGGTGCACAAAGTCATTCACCAGCTTCACAGCACAGATGGCAACAGAGGACTGTTTAATCCTTTCAAGCCAGGAGTCGGATTTTCTTGGCATAGTATCCATTGCTGGCAATGGACACGTTGAAACTGCCAGTACCAAAGAGCGAAAGGTTTCAAATGTGTTACTCAGAGGACTAATTGGGGAGAATGGTGGCTAGATGGGGGAGGGGTAATTGCACAGATCAGATTGTCTCACTTCACTGCTCCTTCTAGAGATAGCAAAATGCAACTGAAGTCCTCATTTGTTGTCAAAAGCCCCAAGTAATATATTACTTTTCCATATAAACTGGGAGTAGGTGGGTTGTGTAGGTGAGGGGGGAATGGGGCAGGGATAGCTCACAAAGTGAGGGTTTTCTTTCACGTTGCATCAATAGAAGGGTTGTGGGACTCTGTTGCTGAAGACCCTTACTTCAGGCAGCCTTCTGCCCCCTTGTTGATGATGTTTTCTGAATTGAATGGTTTTTATCAAGTAAATGCACCAAAGGCTCTCCTAGATGAAACTGTTAAAGCATTTTTGAACTGTTAATTTTGGGCTGTCAGGCTGCGTCCGCTATAAAGCTCGCTTAAAAAGTGAAAGGTTGCATAAATTCTGTACTGTGTGCCTTAATTTAAAAGGAATGAGACTGTGTACACACCTGCTTAGAGAAGATGCATGCTGCTAGGTTCATTCCTGATTTGCAGTGTTATTAATGACTGTGAATATATAGTCTTAAGAAACTATATGTGGTAAGAGGGCTACACTCTGCCTTTGTCTTACTGGGACATTAGGTTTCACATCTATTGAAGGAAGAGAATCTGAGATGTTAAATACTCTTTGTCAAGATTAAAGCCCGGGGGATGACTCGGCTTCCTTTAAGTAGGCCAATTAGGTGTGATCAGTGCCTTTTAATGTAGTGCTGAACAACTGAGAGCTTTGTAAAAAAACAGGAGCAAGAATTAAGTGGAGATCCCAATATATTTAGTTGGATAGGGAGGGACCCCAGGCTGAATGGCAGAGAAGTTGTCTGCCCAGGAAGACATGTCCCTGATGTAAAGGACTAGAGACTAAATAAGGACAGAGCGCTAGAGGTCAGATGCAATAGCCATGGAAAGCATACCGAAGAGACTGTTCAACTTGTGAGAAGATTATTTTGCAGTTCACTCTGAATTTGATATGCTTTTGGCAAGTGTTTGAAACAGTCATAGATTTGGCAATCTTTTTCTAGCAGATTTGAAATGTTCAGTCCTTAAGAACTGCTGCATCATTAGGTTATGCAAAACAGGGTACAATTTTGTAAATATGCCATCTTGTACTGATTTGACATTTGTTCTATTATCTGAGAATATGCTAAAGGGAGAGAGACCTTCAGTTTCAGCCAAACCTTAACTTGTTGTGGAGTGCTGATAAAATGTTGACTGCTGTGTGATCTTTAGAAAAGCCAGTTAAACTCAGCAGGACCCAATTCTCAGTACTTGTACATGTTACCTTTGCAGAACCTTTGTCCTGGCAGTATAACTGAAACAGAAGGGGTAAATTAAGTTGTATTTATTTGCTGTCCACTTGAGGATTGTTCAGCTGATATAGCTGTCGTTTTCTGCTGGAACTGTGCCTGAGATTGCTTCCTATCTTGCATCATTCTTTTTTTGGCCAAAGTACTGTGACCTCAAAGTATGTTTTAGGGCAGGAACTCTTTATGTTGAGTATGGGTTGCAAGACATAAAAAAATGAGAGAAGATTTCTTTCATGTATTCATTTTTTTCTAAAATATTGCACAAATAGCTTTATTTTGTTTAATTCTGGGAGGGGTAAAAATAGTGAAATCCTTTTTCTAAAACTGCTTTTTGGAAAGTCAGGTTCTCAGAAGAAGTGTAGCTCAAGTCAAGCTCTCACTCAGAGGTCTGCTGTCTCTGAAACCAGCAGTGATTTGCTGAAAGAATACGATCTATCAAGTTTCCCTCTGTACTTGTGGAAGAGGACATATTCAAAGAATATCGTTCCATTTCTTTCCTTTTTAACACTGAGATATTAATTGTTCTTTTGGTCAGCTGCTGTACCAGTGCTTCTCACTGAATCGGTCTCCTGATTTTAGCAGTCTCATAACTATTGTTCTTACTGCACGATTCCAACTTATTTCAATATATGGTGTCATGCTTCCAGTGTGCAAGCATTTCCATATATTAGGCAGGATTTCTGGTGCTCTGCAGCCTTTCCCTATCGAAAGAAGGAAATTGCAGTGTTATAGATTAGAGGGTGCTTTTTTTTTTCTCTCAGACAAACTTAGTTCTTTGTAGTTGTTCAACCAAATTTAAAAAACCATTTCAGTTATGAGATAGTTATCAGTTATAACGTTGTGGTACGTTATTCTGCCGTGACAAAAGAAATTTAATATTTATGCTTCCTTTAAAGATTCATGAACGCGTAAGAGACATAAAGAAATTAAAGCACTCCTGTCTTGGTAATATAATGTATTTGCCTTTCTGGGGATATTAGATGCAAATTTCTGTGCATGGATACAGCCTTAGCACAAGGTGAGGAAGAAAAAAAAACACCGGACATCATGCTGTTTTGTTCCTAGTTTTTACCATTTTTACCTTGCTTTAGTAGCTTTTAAGCTGCTGTAATATAGAGAAACATTCCAGATGGATTCAGTCATTTAGAGAATCCCTTTCATGTTGCTAATAGAAGGATATAAAATTCAACTTTTTTTTTCCCCATTATTCTGGTTGTCTTACTAAGCCTTAACCGTATTGTCTCTTGCCCCTTCCTTCTTACCGCTCTCAGGCAAGAGCACAATCCTCTTCCCTTTCCTTGCCCAAATTAAAGACCTTACCAGCTAGCCTTACTTTCCTCATTCGTTAGTACCTAGTCACAGCAGCAAGCCAGGTGGTTAGTATGTTTAAGGAAATGGGTTGTTTCTGTGTTTTATGTTTCTTAATTAATCTTAGTTGCTGAATTTTTTTTTTTTCATCACTGTATTGCATTTCAATTCCCAAAATGTAGCTTGACTTCTATTTATAGATTTGGTCTAGTTTGTTTTTTGTTTTGTTTTTCCCTTCAGGCATTTCTCTGTCATATTTGCAGATGAGCATTGTTCTAAATTTCTAGTCAGTCATTTTTTATTTGTGCCTAATGAGATACTAGCTCTGTTGGCTTACTTACAGGTAAACTAGTCTACATTTTGGTGGGGAAGATAAACCCACGTAGCCTCTGCAATAGCTGTTCCCTGCTATCATAGGGTGCACTGTTGCCATGGCAACGTTTTTTTAACTTGTCTGCAGTCGTGCAGGAAACCTATGGCAAGTGGTGTGCTGCAGGCTAACAACATGTTAGCAATGCATTTAATGTGTATCTCACTTGCAAAACTCTTCCCCTGGAATCACCTGGTACTTTGCAGACATCAGCCTTGCTAATAAGTGTAGCCCAGTGCAGGGGTTTGAGTGTGAGCACAGTGCCATTGGGTATGTGACCATGCTACCTGGGGGTAGGAATGGGGGGAGCCAGGGGAGGAGCAGGGGTTGTTTTTATCTGAAGGACCCCAGATCGTGTCAACAGGAATCAAAGTCAGCTGGTAGCAAATCATCTTCAAATGCATCGGACCTTTTTTCTTCTTTCTCCTTTAATTTCAGAGTTCAACAGTAATGGCCAGAGCTGAAAAATTCAAGGAAGTTGAGTATCTCCTTATTCATGGAACAGCAGATGGTGAGTTGTAGTTAATTAGACATTTTAGTCTTTACAGACAGGTTCACAATTCTACTACTGACAAAACAAAAGCATGAAGGGGCAAGGCTGTTAGATTTGCATCAATAAAATAATAGTGCTTTCTGCAACTAATTTATGTTTCAGTCAGCAGCGCTGGGGAGTCTTCTTGTTCGTTGATTTGCTTTTCCCTCAGAGCAGTACAGAAGCAATTTTTTTGTTTACCTTTACCCTCTTTTCTTTCCCTTTTCAGATAACGTTCACTTTCAGCAAGCAGCACAGATTTCCAAAGCTCTTGTTGATGCTGAAGTGGATTTTCAGGCAATGGTATAGTTCTTTTGTTTATCATCATATAAATGAGTTTGGATTACAAGAATAATAGCAGAAAGCTCCCTGTTGTTGGGTATGAATCAAATGCCATCTTAAATGAAAGTTCACATGCTTGCATTTAATGATCAGTACCTGGGATTTTAACATAATATTTCCATGTATTTTCTGTACAAGAACAAATGTAAAGCATCTCCTTCTCATATTTGACCCCATTTACATAATCTTTCATTTCGTTCATTTTTTGTGTCCTCAGACAAACAGCCAAGTTAATCACAGTCTTTGCATATAGCTAAAGTCCAATAGATAGTATTTTACAGATAGAATATAAGGAAAGATTAATTTCAGCTAAGCCCAAGGTAACTTGTCCATCACCTCTGGTGTTTCTCTATTGAACTTTTAAGGCATAGTTATTTGCCCCTTCTTATGCTGTACATGGTAACTCTCAGACTAAGGCACAAGCTCTTCCTTTCCTATCTATCTTCTCCCAGACCTTGGGGAGCAGTGCTTAAAAGGATTAAATATAGAAGAAAGCCTAATGCACATTAGCGCATGGTTGTCCTTCAGCCAAACTTGCAGGGCTTAGAGTGCAGACATCAGACATCAGCCTGAGCTGCATCTCCCCTCTGTGCCAACAAGCCAAGTATTTATTTTGTATTTGAGTATGAATAGATGCTGTATCCGACACACAAAGCAGGAACTAAAGTACTGTAGCAGCTTCCCACCACCCTCCTGTCTTTGCTTCCAGGCTAAATTAGCCTCCTGCTGGGGTAATTTTAAATGGTTGCACATTTTTATGTCTGTCATGTTTGATTTATATCATCTAGATGCAGCTAAACTAACATTCTCTGAATTTTTCTCTCCCACAGTGGTACACGGACAAAGACCACGCCATCAGCGGTCAAGCACATAAGCATATTTATACCCATATGAGCCACTTCATAAAGCAGTGTTTCTCACTGCCCTAGCATCACTGTTTTCATTGTTCATGATGGTACTTCTCAAAAAAACTCTTTAGAAAGTATAAACTTCATGAGTCAAGAAGAGATAAGGGCAGCTCTTGGGATAGCTGTGTACACAATGAAATGCCAATCTTTAAAATTATTTCTGTTGCCAAGCAACTACTGCATTTTTATTGTTTGTGTGTGATCAGGACTTCACAGCACCAGAATGTAGGTCTATTGCTGACTTCCAGAAAGCATGGTATTTGATTGTATCAGTACCTTTTAATATTTCACTCTGAAAGAGAAACAGTCCCATTTCTATAATGGAGAATGAATGATGAAAATTGTCACAGAGGAACCAAGGTGGAGGTCAGTTGAGGAACAAAAGTAATGATGTTCCAACAAAAATAAAATTAACCCTGTGATCACTTCTGTGAAAATACTGCTAAATCTTTTAACAGATTTTGCAGAAATTACCTAATTCTTAATCAAGTACTATTTTGGAAGCAGTGGTGGGGAAATTGCAATATTAAGATTTTTCTATACACAATGAAACTTTGTTTGCTGCAGCTTCTTGAGATAGTATTTTCTCTGCAATCTCTTGTATTGCAATTACAGACATCTTGCAAGGAAAGCGCATAAGCAAAGAAAGAATGATGATACCTGTTCAAACCAATGGCACTGGATCTCTTTATTTTCTATCAATCATAGTACTGTGATTTTAGCTTACTGTATAGTCAAAATGTCTGATACTTGAGAATCTGCACTGATAGAACTTTTTATCTGAGAACTCTAGCAATCCACCATTGTTTTGCTATGAGAGAGATTTTTTTATTATTTTTTTTAGAAGTTTCCTATTTACTGATGAATAGGATATATTCTTTGCACTTAGACATAAAATAATGCACTAACTCTTATGTGATCATGCTTGTTAGCAAACCTGCTTTTCTTTGCAGCCCACGGTAAAACTTTATCTTCAGCACTCCAGGTAGGCTTCTCCATCTGAAGATAAGATTAGTTTTCTTAATTTCACATAGAAAAGATGCTACCAACTTATACTGGAAACTGTGCTGGCTTCAAATAATAAAGAGATTAAGCCATGAAAGGAGTGGTAGTCTGTATCACTGAAAGTGTTGCTCAAGAAACTAACTTGTAGAATTTTGCAAATATCCATTAATTCTGACAGACTTACAGTGAAGTTTCTGCTTTTATATAGTGGTACCATGAAATGGAATGTAACATGATTATCTAACAAACACTTAGCTTCTTGATATTAGATGCCAGCACATGATTATGTATGTATTTTTGGGTTACTAGGGACATTAGGTGTGAATGTAAAAGTAGAGACATATAAAGCTTGTGGTGGGGGGAGAATGTCAAGACAGTTTCTGCAGCTTGTACTTCAGTGAGTAAAAGAAAGGGGGCCTGAGGTAGAAAACAAGGTTTTGGTTTCAGAAACAAACCAAAAACTCCTTGACTCACAAAATAAGGTTTTTTTGGAAACAAATTGTTGATGGGTATTACACATAAGATCTTGGGGTCAACTTATTAGTGTTTCTAATGTAGACTGGAACTGCTTTTAACTTTGTGTAGGCTACAGGCTTTCAGTTGTCTACAAGAAGTTAGAGTATCCACATCTCTGATTCTGTTGACTCAAGGGAAGGAAACATATATCAGTATAAAGACAGATCATAGCAATGCAGGTAGGTTATTAAAAAATTACCAGTTTCTGGATGGGGTCAAATAATTGGGGATTTTTTTTAGGGTTTTTTAAAATGCTTTCTCTCCTACTGTCAGCAAGATGTATTTATAAATTAAAAAAAACTACCTTAATTAGGCTATCATACTAAAGATCAGCAAGTATTTCCTTAGTGTAATCATAAAAACAAAAAAAACCCCAAACCAACCACCTTTTAAATAAATTCAACAAAAAGTGTATGATCTGTATATATAGTATAAGTCTTTCATTAAGTAAAGATTCAGTTCCTTTTGTATCTGACCTACCTTACTATCATCTCACTGGGAAACTCTTCTGTACCCTCAATACATAGTCCCATTTTAAGTTTCTTATCTTTGAGGCATAAAAACATACAATGACAATGATCTTACATTTCTCTGTCTCAAAAGCATCTTTAAGAATAGAGCATGATGCACCTTTAAAACAAACAAAAGATATTATATTGCTATAGGAAGTGTCTAAATAAGCATTAACTTAGTGCATAATTTTCTCTCCTTTAACTCTCACTTGGGTCCAAAAAATAATGCAGGGAACAGGACAACAGAGCTGCCTCAGGGACCTGGTAAGTTACATGAAATGCAGGAGCACCGGTGAATAACTAAGCCTGAGGACAGAGAAGAAAGCTCATTTCATTAATGTATGAAGCCATCATGCAGAATGCACTGATGAAGTTCCACATGCTAGAGTTAGTAAGGCACCTAAAAATTACCTTTTTCCCTGTATTTTTTCCATGTGAAACAGATACTTGTGGTCAACTTGTGAAATGGAGTATATTGTAAAATATACTTTGTGTAAAATCCTAATCCGAAGCCTGAGGTGTGAGTTAACATTGCCAGGCTGGGAGGCTTCCAGTCTTTGGCTTGAAGAAACCCAGAGGGATTTAATAAGATGGAGTCAACACTTCAAGTACTGGGGTACAGCAGCAACTTAGGGTCCTGAGACTAGGCAGCAGGCTAAGCCACAGTTTAGCTGGTAAACCCTTTAAATATTGTAGCATTGAGAAATTTTAAACTGTATCACCTTACCTATTGATCTGTAAAATGACCCAACTCCTGCTGCCTGGTTCCCATAATCTCTCTCAGGAGCAAGAGGAACTAACTTTGCAACCAGTAAGCTGATATTTATTTCCCACTCTCTTGCTTTAGCAGTTCAGCTATGTGCCACCCCTGCCACCACACTTACTGTCACAGTCAGACCCAGTGCCCTACCATCAGCTGCACACAGCAAGCTGCACACAGAGCACTGCAGGTGTCAATGAGATTCTGCTGGGAAATGGATGAGGACTGAGCTCATCTGTCAACTACATTCAAGTGTCACGGAGATGATCACTTTACCATACCATACTGCGTACTTGTTCTGGGGTTTCTAGTGTAAAAATAAAGTTGAAAATTAGTTAGGATAAATATTTATTTTCACATAACATTTCTTATTTGTGTAAAACACAATAGTCTATTCACATGTACACATAAACTTTTGTAATAAATTACATCCAAGAAATTAAGTAATTTTGACCAGGAAAATAAAATTAGAAGTAAATATAACACTACATTTGCTTTATATTGTGTGTGATTTCAGAATGTTAAGATTAACATTAGAATAGCATTTAAATTCACACAAGAACAGAGTGACTGTTTTAAAATAAAACCACTCTGAAATACTGAACAGAATATAGAATGCCATTGAATACACTGATTTCTTAATATTCTAAGAGTTGGTCAAGTGAAACTAATACATTTTGATTGTATACATTATCTGTAACAAAGTCAGCAACATATTAAAACACCACCAGGCTGCCCCCAGGACAAACCAGTATTGAATTTCTATACTAATCTTAAAACAATTGGAATCTTACAATTTATCAAGTACACAAAACGAAGCATTTAATTTTAATGCATCAGCATTTTTCCCCTAGATTTACAAATACAGACATTGAATTAAATGTAAATCCTTCTTTGTGTCAATTAGATTAGGATTTTTCTCCATAAAAATGGCCTTTAATGGGCTTCAATAACGCTAAGTCAAATTTAGAACAGCGACCCTATTAGTTTTCAGCAAAATGCAATAATCATTTATGGCTAAAGCAGTAAAACATACACACACAAGAACAAAGTACTTTAACTGTGCTGGATATGAAAAATTCTTCACAGGAGGTCTATGGAGAGGTTAACGTGTTTTGGTTAGCTGGAGAATGTTAAAGCCCTGTAGATGAGTGTCTATAAAGATTACAAGACTAATTTTTGTTTGTAAGTTTCAAAGTAATAGCATAATAATGAGAATTAGCTTTTGTTTGATCATTTAAAAATGTATCTTAAAAAAAAAATTAAAATCAGTGAATTCCAAATACTGTAATAAAATTTTTGCTCCACATATCTATTAATTCAATACCTAATCTTGCGTCCTTGTTTTACACAAAAGAACAGCTTGAAAAATCAGTAACAAAACCCATTATGAAAAATGTCTTTGTAATGGCTTTAAAGCCATATTTTAGATTGCAAAGTTGTTATTTTTTAATTAATATTTACTTGATGAAGTAGTGAAGAGCTGTAACAACACCAACAGCAGGATACTCATTTAAGGATTATACACAGTTACTCTCTGAAATTAGATTTATGGTTGTTATAAGTAAGAGAACAATATAAATGTGCACTTTATGTGGCTGCATTTTAGGCAATAAAGAGGAAAATCATTGGGCAGGTGATAAAACTGCATGTGGAATACAAAATTTTCCCTGTTATAAAATAATGATTTGATTAATGACACAATGCAATTGTTTGGCCCACCACGGCAACATTCATACAATATAATATAAGATATTGTAACCACAGATTGCATTTTGAGAAATACTGTACCCATATTTCACATCAAATGAGGTGGTGTTTTTCAACTAAGGTGAGAGAATGTTTAAATATATATATTTTAATATATATTTTTATATTTATATATGACTATGTTCCAGTTACATACAAATTTTAATATTAAATACACTGTATTAAATCAAGGAAAACTTCACAAGTACAGAATCTGACCCTGCAGAACTCATTGTAAGAGTAATCCATGACTTCAAAAAGACAGCTTGAGGAATTAAGTACTACCCTTGTTAGTTTGTTCACAGGGTCAGATCAGTTGTTACTTTAAAAACTTCTTTAATGCTTGCTTGTCAGTATGGGTATCCTGAAATCATTTACTTGAGTTAGGTGATTTTAAAAAATAAATAAATTGGAACAAGTGTTTTCAAGTTAATCTTGAATGAAGATTATTAATTATTCTCACACAGAAAAGTAGCAAAATACAGTACAAACTTATTAACAGGAAAGTTGAATTTGAAAGAAAATTTGCTTTTAAATTTATGGTAGGAATACTGTCAAATGGCCAATATCAGCAAAGAACATGAAGGTTTTTTGTATGAGCTACTGCAGACTTTGACACAGATACTAGACAATGTAGACGTTTAGACAAGGTGAAATGAGACAAAAATTGCACTACATTACCTGTGCTAGTTTGAGATGAAAGACAAAAGTTACAAGGTCAAATCATTTTTTTTTTAGTGGTTGTGGCAGTCCTTTCATTCATTTGTAAAAAATTAATTGAAGAGCAAGTCATAGACAAGTCTCCCGGTCAACACGTTTCCCTGAGTCAGCTTTCTTCTCTTTTCTGATTTCAGTACTAGGAACAGAAGGAAAAAAAAAAAAAAGTTACAGACACACCGTTATATTTATCAATGATCTACCTGAAGATCAACACTGACTGATACAGTAATTAATTTTTCATGCTGCATAGCACAAATTGGGAAGCAGGTTGAAGTTTCTGTGCTGAATGGTGCAGATGACATTAGCCAGCACTTCAGTGACGAGGAAGGTAGAGAACTTAAGATGAACAGACAGGCAAGCCAGCCAGCATGCAAGCAAAGATAGTCCCAGATAGTCCCCCCTTTTTTTTTTTTTTTTTTTTTTTTTTTTTTTTTTTTTTTTTTTTTTTTTCTCAGACAATATCCAATACTGGCATTTTCTTAAATGGCACAAACAAGAGGTCACAATAAGTATTTTCTTTAAAATGTATTCTGTTGCTCAATGCACATTTAGAAGGAATGTTTCAGAGTGAGCAGTAGCAAGCCAATTTTCAACTGTAATATTTGGCTTTCAGTCTTGACTGGGGAGAGCAGGAGAAGGCTGGGGGCTGGGAAGTGGCAATATTCCCCATTTGGAGCTTAATAAATACTTCCTTATGTATACTTTATAAAGAAATAACTTTCTTTAAAAAAAAAAGCCCAAAAGATGACACAAAAGCCATATCACTAAGAACTCTGAAGCAGAGTTCATATTTGGATTTTTTTTTTTCCTGGTTAAAACACTGTTGATTTGCCTACAGAAAGCAATGTACGTGCAAAGCAGATGATTTATTTTTTGTGAAGAGGGTTTGAATTTACAATAATGTAAATAAATAAAAATTCATGTTCTTGCAATGAGTTTCAATCACACTATGAAACTGTCTCTTATAGGCTTCCACAACACAGGCAAATCAAGCCTTCCTACCAGGTTTCACGGGAATAATTCCTTAACTAGAATGAATGAGAAATAGGCTGAGTTACACATGACTTAAAAGAAAGCAAGATCAATTCTCAAATTCTTAAGGTGATTCATGCACAATTTTACAATCATCTGACATTTTTCTTCACATAAAAATTGCTTTAAGGCTACAATTCAGTTCAGCCAAAGCTTACTTCCATGCCTATGGCAGCTTCCAGAGGTGTAAATGGAAATAGCTAAAGAATACCAACTTCTGCCACTTCAACTGCCAGAGCTGTCACCTTCTGCAGAACAGTGCTAGAATTGGTTATGTTACACTTTCTGCACACAAAGAGTATGCAAACAAATTCCTGGGGCGTGAATTTAAAGTGCTGCAGTACAGCAGGCAGAGTTACCTGTGCTTTGTAAAAGCAAACACTGAGACTGTGTTGTGTGCCTTACAGTCTACAATATCCACATTTTTAGGTGCCTCTGTGATACCAGGAAAGTCTTCCTTCCCTTTAGGATTCACATCTCAGCATCTCCTGCAGATGTGGGCTTTAGTGCCATTAAAAATTGGGGAAAAATAATAATAATAATAATAAAAAAAATTAAAATAAAAAGTAAAATTAAAAAAAAAAGACAATTCCAGTTTTTTACCAGTAAAATGCATAACTGGAGGTCTCTTCCCCCCTACCAAGGGAGGAGACTAACAAGCCCAAGAAGGAAGGTTCAGGATACAGGATATGTGTATCTTCAGGTAGAGAAAGGAACTCGATACCCTCTACAAAGTGACAGATGCCTCTTTCTCCAACACCTTAGAAGAACAGCTAGGACTAACTTTTATGCATGGTCAGATCTTCTGTATACATTTTGAAATTGCTGAATTGTGAAGGGCCTACTATTTTAAGCAAAACCAGGAAGATTTAATTACAAATACCAAAGAGGGCTATGTCTCAGGTAGGTGGCTTGGTGTTCAATTCTACCAAGACAGCCTTCAAAGCATTCAGGTTCCTTGGAATTTTAATAATGATAACTTAAGGCTGGAAAACTGTAAAGTTCATGGTTAAGCAGCAGTTGACTACGTGAATCTCACTTAAGTCCCCTCTTTAGACACTTGAATGACATTAGAAGTCTGGGATGTAAGAACTATCTCACATTACATACTATTTCACAGAGGCAAGGGCAGGATAAAAGCTTAGGACACATTATCTGTGCACCAGGCTAAATTGTCATTTGTATAAACCATTCCTGCCTCAAGTCTCTCTTTGGAGGTGACCTTAGTTTATTACTGGTCAGTCTTGCATTTGTCAAGTAAACTCAACTCAGTATTTAATCAGAGAGAAGAACTTTCAGAGTTTATGTATTCCAGAAAGCACCTTGTTTTTACTTGATTGGTGCCTTAGGTAAAAAGTGTTATATCAAATCTTAATACAGTATCACAATTTAATTATCCCCATTTAATTATATTTTGGAATATTAGCATCAGAAAGTAGATCTCAGAAGAAGAAAAGGAGTACAAAATACTTCTGCAGTTGAACTTCAAAAGAATCAGTACAATTAACTTCAAAATAACATGATTTTTTCCCCTCTGCTAAGATAGCCTCCACTGCAGGGAATCTTGGTAATTTGCAAAAATTATTCTTACAACTGCTGTGAATCCAAGGCTTTCTTTTATTCTCAGTACTTACTTAGGATTCAATTATATGTAATGATACATACATTTAGGAATCTAGTATTTCTTCAGCTCTGTCTCTAACATGATTTATCATTAATGCTTACCAGAAAGTAAACCTAGGTAGGTTTAAAGGTATTTGAATCTATGTCTGTCTGGGTATCTGAGACAAGCTAGAGCACATGAAAAAGCAAGATTTTAGATTCTGTAAGATGTTGTTCCTTTACAACAACACACTCACACTTAAAACCATAAGATCTATGATCCCTTGATTCTTTTTCACCTGAGTCTTATTTTTCATGAGCAAAGATAAAAGAACAGGTTGAAAGTGAGGTCATAAAAAAATTAGTTTCTATTTTACTGCTGTGAAATGGCCAAATCATCTTCTTCTACTAATGTTGTCTGAGCCACAGTCTATGTGGATGCTCTTTGCTCAAAGGATTGTTAAAAATTTCACATAAAAAGTATCAAAAAAACCCAACATCCACAGAAAAACTGCAACTTCATACACAGTGGCTGTGAAGGTACCACACCAGTTTCTTCTCTTCCTCTAGGACAACAGAGGCACATGAGTAAGAAAACCATAGTGCATTTCTTTAACCAACGCACCACTGTGACAGGATTTTTTTCAGCCCATGTGTAGGGTGGAAGGCAAGCAGAACTATACTGCTAATTTGGCTGTTAGTGAAATAACATTTAAATGATCACATTAGTGAGCTGCTCCATGGGTGTCTGAAATGAAGATACTCTGGTCATCAACTGGTTCATCTTGTTTATGCTCTTCAGGGAAAGAAACAACACTGAAAGTCAGCATGCTGTTTTGGGGTGACAAAATTAGAAAACGTATTTCACTACAAGATTTTTTCCTCTTACTGCATTGTTTTGAAAACTAGATTTAGAAATGGGCAGAATATAATTTTATATTTTTTAAAGTCAAAGCATTAATATAATAAAATCTAGAAATACATTCACTTTAATATTGAAATATAGTAAATCTAGAGTTCCTAATTTTAAACACAAGAAATTTCAGATTTTAATATTAAGGACTTCGTCAAAGACATTTTACTTTCCTATTTGAAATTTCTTTTAATTCTGTCTCCCCAAAAATTATACAAAGTCGTGTCATTTGGGTTCCTGGCAATACCAGTTCGAATTGGACAATACAGTCAGGGAAAAATTTGGGAGACAGGGCCTTACCTTTGGGGAATCAGCTTCTAGAGTGATTAGGAAGGGGAGCGTATGACAAAAATGTGATATAAAACAATTAAGTAGAAACAGTTACATTTAAAATTTGTGGAAACAGGAAAATCTCTCTTACAATTACACTGTGCTTGTAATTAATATCCTCTTACTCCCATAATCACTCTAGCACAGTTAAAAATCATTGCTTCATTTTATATTTGGCTGGACTAAAAGTTAAAAGTAGTGAAATGTTCTGAGTACAAGTGAAGCAGGCAGAAAAACAAAAAGAAATTATGGAATCTTAGAATTATTTTCACTCCAAATATTAAGATTGGATTCAGAGTGCCAGGCTCTTCATATGGATATTTCCAGGTCAGCGATGACCACCTCTTTTTCAGGAGGAAGGAACAAAAGCAAGCAGAACAAACACAACAGCTGTTGTACTATGCAGGTGTAGGTTGGTGGTTCACTACACAAGCATCAGGCATGCTCAGCTTCATTTTCCAGTGGCATGCAAATGTTTGTGAAAAATTTTTAATAGGTTTTGGTTTTTTTTTTTTAACAAATGTACATAGTAAATTTTTGAGCTCAGAATATTAGGATTGGACATAAATAAAGGAAAACCTCAAGAAATAAAAGCTGAAGTATGCTAGAAATCTTTCTAATCCCTAGCAAAATTTAAAGTATAATGTAGAAAAAAATTATCAAACCTTTTAGAAGGAAAGCTTGACTCCTTATCTTTTGCATTCTCCGAGGATATCAACAGTGTCTTCCACACGGCAGTTTTTGCCATTTCATCCGAAATGTTTATCACAGATGGGTCATCTCTAGGCAAGAATAAAAGTAAATGCACAATTTTAAAAAAGGAGCAATGAGAAATCAGTCTTTGTTGCTTATTAACTCTACAAAAGTTCTTGAAAACTAATAGTGATTACAATAAGTAATTTTAATGTAAATTCAGAAATCATGTTGAACTTCAAAAATCCTGAACAATGGCTCCTCCAATAGCAACTAATCACAGTAACATCAATGCAGTACCTTATTTACTTCTAACTAATAGAAAAAAAACGAGGAACTGTGAAATTAAATACTGCCTAAGATCTCGCAGCACACCAGTAGCATAGCTGGATTAAACCAGAATCTTCCAAGTTCCTTACAGTTCTCAAAGTATTTATGCTCATATTCATACATATTCAACCTATTGCTCCAGCAGTTAAGTGTTTCTCCATCAAGACTTGTACCTCACTCACTTGGATCCAGTACTGAAACTCCACCTGCTTTTAATATAATTTTTAAAATGATAAAAAAAACCTTGACAAATTCAAAGATTTAAGAGATTTCATAAAAATGTCCCAATTGAACAAGCTAATCACTAACTTTAAGAAGCACTTTGTAACAATTATGCCCTTAGTTTTACATGGGCTTCTCCAAATTTGTATTTACCTGCTTAATAATAATAAAGCCATAAAAGTTTTAAGGGCCTGCCTGTATGTTATTCCTGACTTCATGGTTTATGCATGCCTTAGCAGTCGGTAAGCCCTTGGTAAACTTGTTTTCACAGTGCTTTGGGGAACCACTTTATCAATCTTTGTTTTGACTTGCCTTTTTAGCTGAAGTATAGTACCCTCACAGTACAGAAAGTAAATTATTATCCAGATGACTCTACCTAAGTAAGCACACTATAGAGCAATATAAACCACACCTAAAGATAAATTAAGCTAGGTACTGCTACTATAAAATAGAACAGAAATGTACAGACAAAAGAAGAAAACTGCAGAAGTGTTATGAATCAAAAGTCAGAAATAGGCTGGGGGTTTTCAAAGACACATACAGTTATTTGGATTAGGAGACACTAGGGTAACTTTGTGTTAAAATATAAAAGGAGGCCACTCTGAGATAGTATTCCTATGAGCTTAACATTAATGCAGAGGTTACCATCAGCAGTATTTCAAATCTTTATTAAGAATTTTCTTTCTGAAAACTGTAAATGAGAGTCCTTATGGCCCTTCATGTAGGTTTTCATTGTTGTGTTAACCCTGCATTATGCCTTCTCTGCCCTAGACAGCTGTTGATTCAATTATCTTGCAGAAATATGATCTTAATTAGAATGTTTTAAAGTAAGAATCTGATTTTTCTGGGGTATGTTGAAAAACCTTCCCTGGCTCCTTGCTAGCATCAGGGTTTGACCTGCTCTACACCTTCCTTTTGCACTGCCCATGTCGGAAGGTTCATTATGAGCAGCCTGATCTTGCAGTCCTGCTCGAGGGAAAACTTCAACTGCTGTGTCTTTTTCCTAGGGACTGTCTGGGAGATCAGGTGGAAAGACTACAAAAGGGCTGAGCTTGTTAAATACTGCAGTATATGGTTCAGTTCAACTACTACCAGACAAACATCCTCCTGATATGCCATAAGTATTAAGAATAAATATTGTGGCATGTTTATTTTATTGCAACTCACCTAAAAGAGGAAAGGTATATTTTACCTGTAATGTCCTTCTAGTGGCAACTGAACAGTCCCTTCCTCTTCCATTGCTAACATACTTTGCTCTTCCTAGGAGGAAGGAATTTAGATATGAGACAGGATATAATGTTGCAAACAGTGAAATGTATGTATTTTAATCCTCTTCTCCTTTTCTGCATTTGAAGTTCTTAAAGTCAGACACTTTCAAATGCCTTTAAGAATTTGACATTTTAAATCCTGTTTTAAAAGATGTATCTTCACTTAATGTTATCTTTAAATGCCAAATAAAGGAGGTACTTTTATAACAAAAAAGAGAAAAATTAATGACACTGAATAAGCAAAGGTATGGTGAATTTTACATATCGTGCATAACAGGATATATACTCTGCAATGTTAACATGCAAAAATTAGGGAAAGAAAGTTAAAGTTTGCACACACCATTTTAATTTTGTTAAAGTTTTACTGCAGGGAAAGGTGGTAAAACAGGACACCAAAATTAGTCTTCACTTTAACAGGGAAAAAACATCTGTGAGTAATGGGAAAAGAACTAGGAGATAGATCTACCAAAAAAATCCTTCTGTAAAATAATTACAGGGAAAAATGTGTCTTAGAGGGTGAGCAGAACAACCCTTCAAACACCATGTCCTGCCTGCAAGAACAAATGAAAACAAGGCTCTGTCTTTCAGACATGAACTCAAGTCTCCACGGGAGGATTCTCAAGGCTCATGCCCCTGCTAGGTCAGGAAAACCTCAGCCAGGAAAGTCACATACCTTCAAATGAATGTCAAATCCAGCCCTAAGCTATTGCGCTGCATGCATGTGTCATAACAAATACTCAGAGACCTCCACATCTTTCTTAGGTGGCTTTGTAACAGTTTACCCTGGAGCCTGTGGACAGCTGGCTCTCTAAAAAGCAGATCTTACCATTTCCTGGCACTTCAGCCAAACCCCCAAGTGCATCATGCAGACTGATATGTTGGTATTAGCTGGAAGAGCCAGTACAATTTTCCAAAATAGTAGAATTTAAGTCCTCTCTGCACAGAACTTTGTTACTTCTGTGTTTTACTATTACAACAATTTTAGAAGTCACAACATTTTTTTTTCTCCAACTGGGAGAAATCACTTTCTTAATTCTTGTCCCAGAAAGACTTAGTTGATTAACATGAAAGTGGCTCCCAAAGGAGATCTGTGATGAGGAGGCATATATAATATCCACTATAAATGTACAAAACCTTGGAAAAGCATGTGCTAAAAATATAAAAACAACTTAAGTGATGAATTAGGATCCAATCAAATAAGTTTCAGATCTTGTCAACTATATTTCTGCAAGTTCTTGTGGGTAGAATACTTCTATTTTTAAAAACCGCGTGATAGCAACTCTCCAATTAGGCTACATGTCATAAGTTTTATTACTAGTTAATTTTGTCATTTCCAGGCTTCACAGCTTCATAAGTTTTTGACAGTTGAACAGTTTTAATAATAGCTCCAAATATTTAGAAATGCCAAAATATGTAAAAATAACCTCTCAAAAGAGACAGTGAATGAAACAAAGTAACACCAGTAGATTTTCCCAGTTTTGTTTTTCATGCCATCCTTTTAAACACGGGAAGGAAAGTGACATACAACCAAAACATAAGGATAACAAGGAATTCTTTCCAATAATCAGATCCACAATAAGAGAGCTATCTTGGTTACTGTTGATTACTCTGAATTGTGATGACAACAGATAATGTGACGAAACAACTCTCTGGTGTGATTCTATTCAAGCAGGGAAACAATGATTCACATATTCTAATTTCAGCCTCATAGTTCTACAGGCATATACTAAATAGTAAATAATCATAATCATGTATATCACCTAGGTAAACCCTTTTCCTCAAAACATACTTTATGCAAGTACGTTGAAAGTAAAGTTAAGTTACAGTTCTCTGGGTGACAAATGAGGCAGTGAGCTGTCAGAGGTCACAGAAGAACCCTAAAGGCAGAGAAATCTAGTTTTCGTGGTTACATGTTGAAATTATTATCTCATGTCCTATTTCTGCAAATAGACTTACCAATGGGAATCCTTAACACGCCATTTCACTGATCTCAGATCACATCTCAGAGCTTCCCTAAGGATAAATTGCTGATTTATCCATTCACATTGTCTGGTTTTCAAAGTACCCTTGTAGCTTACATCTCATAGGTCCCAGGCTTCTGCAGAGATCTCCAGGACATCTTAGATGTCATATGCACAAATGTCCTCAGCACTTCTGGCCAGAAGCAACCGCAGCCTACCAAGGCTATGTGGCATGATCTGCACCTTCACCTCCCAGTGCTGAGACAGGGACACACAACTCCCATTTAAAATAACCTACATATTCAACCTATTGCTCCAGCAGTTAAGTGTTTCTCCATCAAGACTTGTACCTCACTCACCCAGTACTGAAGTTCCCCAACAGTTGACACTGATCAGGTGGCTGATACCAGGAACAAAGGACAAAGACCTCTGTCTACATACTAGGTCATATGAGAGCATAGCAGCATAAGAATCTACATCTAATAGACATCCCCACCTAAGCCTATAAGATTTGCAACCTTAAAAGGACTTCTATAAAACTGTACAACATTACACTTTGGATACTGTTAACAAGGCTGTCTGTTAATGGAATATACCTTATTTACAGGATATTCTTTAAATGTCTGTAGGAGAAATTGATAAAGTGCAACATACAAAAAAAACAAAACAAACCTGAAACCATAACCCACCTCTTTCTCAGCATCTTCCAGTTTCTTTTTCTTGCTCTCAGGCATCAAATCATCTAACCAACTGAGCTCCCGCTTAGTGAAAAAGAAATCCATGAGTTTTCGGACAAATACCAAAGCTAGGACCTGGAAAGATATTAATTTCTAGAATTAGGAAATCAAGCAAGTAAAACTAACAAGTAAGTTTGTAAGAGGAATACACATTCAAAAGTGATGAGCATTTACAGCTACAGTTTTATCCTTTAATTTGGATAGGCCAGCAGCTGCTCTTCCTTTGTTCAGATGAAGTAAGGTCGAACCATTCAGCAATCACTGAGTAGATAGGATACTTTTTGTTTTCAATCAGTGAAATAATCAAAGATAGATCACTTAAAATAGCAGAATATTTCCAGCAGACAAAGAAATAGTAGGAAATTCCTCAGCATAATGAACAATCTTCCTTAATGAGTGAATGTTCTTTCTGTAAAATGACTACTCCTTAAATAAAATCATGAAATAATTTTCAATATTTTTTTAAATAGAAAAGAATATATCGTTGGGCTAGCTACAGATAAAAATAGAGTGCTATCTAGACTCCAGCTAGAGGTTATGTCTGGAATCTTCCCTTACTTAATACAGTATGAATTGTTCTTGAACATTGAATCAAAACACTATTGCAATTTCCTACCCACAATAAATTTTTTCTTCAATAATAACTATCCACAAGTGAAAAGGGATTTATAGACAAAATAAAAATATTTCATACCATCATAGGAAAGACAATGGCAGCTCTTGAAACCTTTATAATCCACAGAAGCACAAGACAACTTAGCTGAATTACAGTGAAGAGATGAACCTTTCTAAGAGGAACATGCCTCAGATAAATAAAATCTGGCTGGTGTTTTGCAGGCATCCAGAATAACTTTATCCTGTCAAAAAGCTGAAAGAGAAATTTTTAAAAGTTTACATAAAAATGAGCTGTAGGACCATCTATGCTGACAGTCACACACTGCTTAAAACATTCTCAATATCATCGGAATCTGCCTTGTTACTCTAAAGGCAAAAACTGAGCAGAAGTCCAAGAGCACAGAACAAGACTACCTCTGCTACAGTCATGAGCCATGAATCTCTGCTGGTCTAATGGCGGTAAAGGACTCATATTGTCTTCAGTTAAGCCACCAGAGTAAGAATGAGAATCTTATTACTTAAGTAAAGTTCAGCTATTTGGTTAGCCAAATACTACTCAAGTTCCTTTCCATTTCAATACACATTTGTCTCCCTGGGTATTTCTACTGCAGATGTGTTGAGATACTGGAGTCTGCTGAATTACATTCTGTATAGTCATACTCCAGGAAACATCCTGCTCACTAGTGCATTATAAGTCACACACAAAGAAAAAAGTACTGTTAAGATTTCATGTCAAAAACTCTTCAAGTAAGGCAAAACCAGACTTCCAAGTAGATGTGAATCAACTGTGAATTAAACAGTGTAAGCTGGTTATCCTGTTGGGTGTACATGCTATTACACTGCCTTTCTAATACATTCATAACTATGCTCTGCTTTCTTAAACACACAAAAAGTTGGTCTGGAGAGATCTCTTCAGTCTTTTATCTCCTGTGGATGATTTTTTTTTTTTTCAGGTTACTGGGAAGAAAAAAGAAGGAACGCCAGAAAGCTAACTGCCATACTGCTAGGAAAGTACATGAGAAGTTCTTGTTTTCCAGACCTCCTTGGCTCCATACTGACCCAATACTTTGTGTCAGCTGTCACAGCACAGTGATGATGGTGATGCACCATTTCTCCTTGCGTAGATGAGCTATGCTATATTCACAGTCTTCAGGAGTTTCAAGTTTCAGGGATTTTTATTGAGCAGAATTTTTATTGAGCATGTGCAAATTGCATATATATTTTTAAAGGTTTATAATTTGGCCAGATTTGAATGTATTTCTTTTTCACAGAAACAGCAAAAAGCACATCCTCCCACAAAAGCCATCTTATCAAATCTCAGTTCCTTGTCCCAGCTTGGGGGAGGGAATTAAGGAGGGGGATTCTATCACTTTTCCAAGTAAAGATAGCCAGATTTTAGCATGCATTAAAAACACCCCTCAATACTTGTACTTTCTTTTAACCACTGAACCATATAAGTTGAAATTATCTAAACCTCAATAAAAGCCAAACTACACTTCCTAGAATGTCATCCCAAATTATAAGAGATAGGAGAAATTATAAAAAGAAGAGTTTCTGAATAGAAAACACTGGTAAAAAAACCAAGAGATATTGCCATCTTTACCTATAAATCATAGAAAGCTAAAAAAAAAAAAGATGTTTTCTCATTACCAAAATTTTCAAGATAATGACAGAAACGATTAGGCACTTTCTTTGCTCTTTGTATTTAACAAACTTTGCAGAGTATAACTCAGGTTTTCATCTATTCTTTCATCTGTTCATCTTCTCTGTTCTTTCTTGGTTGTTTTGGAAGGTGTATCAATACCTCCATTTTGAAAACAAAGGCACACTAGAAAATTTTGAGGCTTTGAGTCAGATGGGATAAAAGATCTGACACCACACCATTACACACTGCAATCATCCATAAGAAATGGTACATACCATTACCAACCCTGACCTAAATGCTGGAGTGCCTGCCTTCTGCCAGGGGTTCCTACTTAAGACCACTGCAGGAATGCTGCCCTTCAACCCCAAGGACAGAAATTAAGTGGTATGGGACTTGCAACAGTTCCACTTCCCTGCCTGGGGCATTTATTTGCACAGAAATATCAACAAAATCTCACCTGTGTTAGTTTTAAGGCACATTAACTGGAAGCCTCATATAAGCAAAGTTCAAGATGAAGTGTACCACTACAGAGGCCACTAACTTGGAAGCTGAAAAGGCAGCAGACAAGCAAGAGAACAGGAAAGCAGGGGAGAGGGAAGAGATCCTGGTAGTTGTTACTGGTTTTAGGCTCAGGCAAAATTCCCTTGATAACTAGGGAGAAGAGAAAAATCAGCACCTAAAAAAATTTATAAATGGAGGACATTAACTAAAGGGAATACTCTAGTTCAAGTGAATCAATTTTCCTTCTTAAATGACTCACTTTCAAGAATTTGAGGTTGGCAGCAGATTATATACAAATGATAATAAAGTACTTTAATAATAATAGCTACACATTTTATAGAACCCATCATCAGTAACAAACTCTTCATAAATCCGTTTACCTGAATTCCCTTTAGAGACGAAGCACCCATGTAAAGAAATACTCCATAAAGTACTGGCATAGGAATAAACTGTAGAAACAAGCAGAGAAAGGGTAGAGCATATTAAATACCATCAACAGTTTCAAGTGCTTCTAGAAAGACATTGTAAACAGTTGAAATTCAAAGTGCCATATGCCTGCATTAATCAGACAACTTGTAAATTCAGAGTCGAATCAATTACAAATTAATAATGTTTCTCAGAGCATAAAGCAAAGGCAGAAGCTGGCTCTGTAGTTTTATTTTCCTCTCGTGGCCAGTTATTACAATATACTTTATTCACTATCAATGAAATCAATATAACTACCTGAAAAAAGGAAATTTCTGAGAAATACTTAAATTCTTTACTTAAAAGACAGCTCATGAGAGCATCTGAATAGTAAAGCATCATCTGAAAAATGTTCAATACACACACAATATACTTCATACTGCTAAAAGAAATGTTCTGTACTGTAATAATTTAAAATTGCATTAATTACTTCTGTGGGATGATTTTGTAAGGGATTATTTTTAAATGTTCATTCTTTCAGTATACAGTGTGTAGGTAAAGGAGTATTTCCACAGATAAGTGTCTGTTTTAAATACTGAATACACAAAACACATGTTCTGTGTTTTCAAAGTGATGGTTTTACGATATACTTAACAAAGTAAGACTGGGAAGTAGAAGTTTTAAGTGCTGGTTGCCTTCACTGTGACAACATGGAACTCTATAATCTGGTCTTACTGAAGCCAGTGGCAAAACTCGCACTGTTTTCGCACAGGCCAATTCATTTCTTAAAAACAGTAAGTATCATTTATATGGATAGTATTATATATGCATACAAACAGACACCCAGGATACTGATGAACTGTATTGAGTTTGCAGTCAGCATGAGAGAAATTTCATACTCATTTCCAAGAAATTAATCAATGCAACTGTGAAAATATTTTCACATTATTCAGAAATCACAAATTGTTTTTTGAATTTGCTAAATAAATGTACTTCCTGGTATAACTTAGCAAGATTTTTTTCATGATAATTTGTCATGGGCCCAAGGGGAAAAGGTCTTGGAAGATCTTTAAGATCATCAGGTCCAACTTTACCAATAGCAGAATTCCCATTCACTTCAGCCAGACCAGATCATCACAAGGTTTTTATTTTTAAAATATTATCTGTCCCTAACATTTTACTATGCAAAATTAGAATTCCACTTCCGTTTATCATTGTGTAACATTATGCTAGTTAGTAATGTGCCTGGAAAGGGCACTCATTAAATCATCCAGTAACAAAAGTGAAATGTTCAGTGTAGTGCAGTATTCTTTAGCTTTTCTTTACTTCCCCAAATTACCTTCAGGATACTTGTCAAAAAGACAGATGAGCCCATAAGGATAAAAATCATGAGCCCTGTGACTCTTTGCTCCCGGATTCCAAGAAATTTTGGCTGCTCCCCTGGAGCAGAGCACTCTGATTCCAGTTTCAAGCTATTCACATGGGAAATAGAGAGGACAGTTGCTGCAACAAACCATGGCAATCCCATAATAGAGCACACTCCGAGCATGACTGCCACCATGAGTAGGTCAAGATGGTACCCACATCCTTTCTGTTAAAAAAAGTAATGACAGCAAGAAGATATAAAATGATATCTGAATCAAGGAAAATACTTCTGGCAAGCATTTGTAATAAACAGTTAGAGACAACTAAAATATTTGTTACGTTTTTCTGTGTGCTATCCAGGCTGAGTCACTAGCCCTGGCAAACTGGCTACCTACAGAAAATTCCTACTAGTTCACAAGAAATGCTTAATGTTATCAGACTCATTCCAACTATAAGTTAAGTGTACATATCATAAATCCACTTTGCAAGGGGCACCAAATACCTCTCCTACTTAAAAAAGAGGTACTAGTAAGAAACTGGAAAATAAATACATCTATTTTCACTAAATCACTTGTGGCTAGCAGTAAGAAGAACATCCCCCTGCACTGCCAGCTTTCCTCTGAACTAAACTTAATAGATTAAATAAATTCAATCCATCAACATATAGGAGGCAGAAAATATATATTTTGTTTCTTTCCTACACAGAAATTCTTAAGTTAACATTTGCAGTCAATTTATGCTACAAAGAGCCATAAAATCACACCAGCCCTTTAAAAGTTTTTGTAGATGGTAAGCACATGATGGTAATAAGTTTTCACTAATGAGCTTCATTTTATCTAAGGGTAAGTTAGCTGAAAATTAAAAGAAATTAAGCTACAATTAGGATGTATATTAAACTAATGTGTAAAATATTAATTGTCAGCTACTGTTTTATTTGTTTCCCTATTCAATACCTAAAAGTAGTGTCATAAACAATCACATGAGACGTCAGCCTAAAACCTCTGTAGTAGTCAAAAACTTTGTAAATTTACCAACAGGATGATGATGCTGATGCTTGGCTTTTGTAGCAGTGGATAAAACTCATTAGTCAAACATTAGATATACTTAAAAAGCTGCAAATACAACCTGAGCTTGGAAATGACCAATGACCTGCAACAAGCTTGGTTATACACATATCTATTACCACAGCTGAGATGGATATTTCTTTTCAGTTTTAGTAAGTATCCAAGATCCAGCTGCAAGCAGGAGCTCAATCTATTTTCCTTTTAAAAATCAGATAGTTAATCTCCACAAAATTTTGCAATATGGCAACAAATCCAGTGCCATGGTCTGATGAAACAGTGATGTTCATGCAAACAATGTGAATATGTTGAACTATAATTTTGCCTGTAGATCCATGCAAATGCCTTTTGACATAAAAAAAGTAACTAAACTAAACTTGGAAGGGTTTGCTACAGAGACTGCCAAAAGCTGAAATGTGCACTATTCAAAATTTGCTATGGGAAGTACAAAAAAAGAGGGGAAAACGAGTTGGAAGCAAACAAATCATTTCTTTCTGAAGACAACTTTTACTTCTAAAATGGGAAGCGTCTGGGTCTATGAAAATGTAAGCCACGTATCGAAATGAAAATGCCATCTTATTTGCTTACATTATTTAAAGAGGGGAATTCATATAAAGTAAAGAAAATGAAAAGAATCAATTCCAGCAACCTTCCCGCACTCCCCAAAAGCGCTTATGAGTCTTATTTCCAAGAAACATCTTGACAAACTCAGAGATGTGTCAAACACAGATATTAGCTATATGCACAATGCACTCAAAGAACTTTAATTCTAAATCCTAACAGAGACACCTTTTTTTACCTTCTGACACATTTATGAGGAATGTATCTGCTAATGCATACAGAAACCGAGAGCATTTCCTCACATTCATACATGATCTGAGGAACCTGACATATGGGAAGAAAAGGAAGCATAGCAACAGGTGATGCTACACCAGACCCCAGCAAAACTAAAACGCAGCAAGACAAGGGGGCAGCCAGGAGGACCATCTGACTCCCAGATGCCAGTGCTGAAAAAACACATTCCAAAGCTTGGCAGCAAACTCCTGCATCTGTCAAGTTAACCACATGCAATGCTATGGATTGACATGAAGAGCCAGGCTGACAAAGAGGGCAAAAAAAGAACATATCAAATGTCACAATCATCCAAGAAGAGGCAGTGCAAAGTGAAGGTTGCAAATGCATTTGCTAAAGCAACTTGGGATTGGATTGCTGCTTATTAAAAGTATGTCAAAAAAAGCCTAAGCTCTCTGCATATACATGTACAGAAACCTGCTGCTAGATTTTGCCCAACAGTTTCTCAGAGGGGTGATGTCCCTTTTTCTCTCTCCATCTGTAGGCAACTAAAGTGTTAGAGAACAGAGCAGGAAGTTGTCCTATGTTGTTTTAAGAACCCATTGTGCCTCTAAAGCTCGGTCTTAGTCCTCTCCCTCCTTTAAGATAGGAAGGGAATAACAATTAAAAAAAAAAAAAATATGAAAACAATGGACGGGTAGAACCACAGAAGGATGAAGAAAAGAAAAAACCCACAGAACTTGTTTTATAATATAGTTCCTAAACACATTTTCAAAATCCAGTCCAGTAGAACAGCATTGCCAGTATCTGTAGAGGCAATTAATATTATGGTACTTAAGGAAATCATTAACTTCCAGATTTTTTTTTCTCTAGGTGAATGGGTATTATATGTCTAATAAAGCACAGAGGACAGCACTTTCTTGATTCAGAATCTCTGTTCCAGATCACATTCATTAAGACTCCTGTAAGTCAGTGAATCAGTGACAGAGGGTAAAGGTACTACACAGATCAAGAGAGAAAAAGCATAATAATTTAAAAGGGTGCTATGAAACAAATACATAAATTGACATGCTCAAGAAGATGAAGGTACATAGCATAACCTCAAGAAGAAAATTACACTGAAAATGTAACTATTTGACCGAATACCTTTAGTTTGTGTTCTTTTCTATTGATAATGACAGCTGTGATCTGCTGGTCCATAAAGATAAGGATAGTACAAAGCAGGGCTGGAATTACAGCAGCTATCACTGTCCACCAAGGATTAGGCCCCAAAGGAGTAATAAACCAGCCGCGATCATCTCTGGTGGGCTATAAAAACAGAGTCATGCATGACCAGTCAGAACTCTAAGGATTATTTACATTTCAATTTCACAATAATACATATAATAGCATTATTAAGACATGGTTTCCATTAAAATTAATATATGTAAGAGCACAGAAAAATGCTAAACTTCCTATGATACCAAAAAAGAGAAGTTGCATGTGATAAAATCACCTTCAACATTACAGACTTGGTTGTATTTGATACAATGAGCACAGAATTTGTAAGGAGCTATTACAGTAGTCTAGGATTTGAGAAAGGTTGGTCCCCTCACAGAAGACATTAGGAAGTATGAAGAAGCTTGATGGAAGAGGCCCACTTGCACTGAACACTAATCAAGCTACATAGTACTTGGTGAACATGGAAAACTCAGAATAGTACCACTACTCCCTGAGGAAAAAAAAAAAAATTAATAAACCCACTAAAGCACACCACTCTGTCAAAATAAGAAAATAGAACAATTTATAAACAAATTACCTTGAAAGCATTTGGAACCTGAAGTTTTGGTGATGGAATCCCAATGGCATAGTCAATTAAAACCATGGACAAAATAGTGAGAAAGACAGCAAAATCGCTGACAACAGATCGGACCTACAATTATTTAGAGAAATGACAATTTTTATTAAAACATTCATATGTGTTTCATGATTTTTTTTCACTGTTCTAAGCCATTTTGCGCTTATAGATAAAACCATGCTTATTCTGATAAATTTTTTTAACAGAAAATAGATGCTGTGTCCACTTCACCAGCAGGTAATTGAACTTGCAATGCAAATGGAATTCATGATTCCACATGACTAATGACAACTTTTGAATTAAAAAATGGCACACACCTTTGTTGGGAAGTATCGGCTAGTTTTGAACTGCTTCAGTGTGGATGACAGTGTTACAGTAGAAAAGAATAAGATGACAGACCAGAAGAGGACATCTGGAACATAAGGGCCATGATGACCACACGCTCGTCCAACAAACTCTCCATGAAACTTTTTACATTCCTGTCAGGGAGAGCAAAGTAGTATTATTCTGAAATACACTGTTATTTTCTTTAAAACTACTTTCCAGTCGTTGGTATTACTAGAAATAGTAAAATAATTTTTAGATATTTGTTCATTTAAAAATTAAAACTCTTAATGTTTGTATTTAGTCTGCATGGAAAACTCTCAAACCCTCAAAAAAATCTGAAAATTATTAAATTATAGAGTCACTAAGACTTAAGTCTTACCTTAAGTCATTAATGTTAATTTTTATTTAATGAATTTCAAAAGTATTTATAACTGAACAAGTACACTTATTTATTTTCTATTTAAAACCACAGATGTGCAATTCCTAATTCTTTTCAAGAGAGAAAATTGATGTTCTAAATCTACGAAAAGAAAGGCTGCTTGTGGTGCATTTTCAATAACTGAATTTTTCGTTGTAAATTTATAGGCCCCACAATTCAAGAAAAAGCTACTTGGACTGTTCAGAATTAGCCTAAAAGGCGACAAATACACTTAATACCACATGGGGGCAGCACATCCCATAAATTACCTTTTTCTTTACAAAAGCGACCTGGTAAAATGCCACAAAAACCAAACGCTCTCAACATTAATTCTATCCATTATAAGATACAAACAAATATGCAGACACAGTACAAAAAAATATCTAGTAATTCTCCAATACCACCCTTAGTTATTTAAAATCACACTTCTAACAAGAAAATATAAATATATATTATTATTATTAATAAATATAAATAAATATAAATATAAAATATATGAAACCTATATAAATATAAATATTAATAAATATATTATATATAAATAAATAATAATTAGCTCTAAGAATGTGAGCTGCAAGCTCTGGACTCACAAACCTTTCCTTCTGCTTCCCAAATCCCTCTGAACACATTAAGAAAAAAGAAAGGCAGCACCTAGAATCAGAGATTCCAGGCAAAAATATCCTGCCAGATCGGGATCTTTTAGTATCAGATGAACTGGGTCATTGGCTCATCAGACTCACATCACAATACTGTGGCTTGACATGTTATGAGAAACTTTGGCTTTCAACCAAGGTTGGGTTGGAGAGGAAAAAAAAACAAACCACAGTTGCTCTTCAATGACTCTGAGACAAAGGAGTCGTATAGCAGTAAACCTCTGATAAATATGATGCACTCAAGACTGATGAAATAAGTTTTAGATGGAGGGAAAAAAAGTCTCAGGAAACCCAGAAGAAATTCTAAAAATTCTGGGTCATCAAATATAAAAGTTGTTCTCCAATAAATAAATACATCAAAGTTTTAAAAATATCAGTTATTTCCTTGATAGCTACAGGGACTCATGGGAAAAGTCGGTCAGTTATCCTGGTACCCATGTAAACTCAAATTTCAGTAATAAGCTTTTACAGAAGTTTTAAAGGGTTTTATATAATGCAGCCAGTCTTTTACATTTATAGTTAAAACAAAATCTGTTATTTTAAATCTCCTCAGCTGCAAATGTACTCTGAAAAACACTGTCAGAGATCTGAGAAAGTGAGAGGAGGAGTCTGCCCCTGCACAGATGCTCTTAAGAGTGTGCTGCAATTTTGAGAATATTCATTCTGGATTGCTGGAATCCCTCAGGCCAGCAGTTCTCAACTTTCTTTCTGCTGTTGCCACATCAACAGAGTTGAGGAGCAGTCCTTGCTGTGAAGACGGAGCGACCACGGAAGGCAAATCTTGCTTAACTCATGATAGAAGAACACCCGTTCTGCATTCCTGCCTTTGAGTCTGCTAGAGGTGGTTCACTGGATTGGCTTTCAAGGATTTCATTTGGTTATACCTACAATGGGATTAATTCAGCTATAATTTTGAGGAAGCCCTTTATTTTGGTGCCTTTTGCACTCAGTTTGACTGTAATTAAATGATTCATCTGTGAGATAAAGTAGCAGCCTGATCTCAGTGACATTTTAATCAAGTTGTAAATGTTACTTTAAGGAAGGCAAACCTGAAGTAATAAATCTTTAAGCCTAGAAAAGTGTACTGTTTATAAGCAAGCTACATATCCATACAAGTGCCCAAACTGTCTGTAGTTTATTCTGCACACACACACCATTCCCCTAGAAAATAAATAAATAAATAAAGGAGGCAAATTTGGTCACTGAACAGAAAATGTTACAAATTTTCTCCTCTTCCTGTCTTTTATAGCCTGAACAGGTGTAAGAATGTTTTAGGGGAAATAAATGTTTCTGGGTCTTTCTACACAAGGCAACCTTGGTTTTGCCCTCTGGCAGAATTTAGGACAAACTGACTGTAACTTGACATGTTTAGACTTAATCTCAGCTAAACCCATGTGTGTCAACAAATTTCCAAAGCAGGGCACAAATTGCACATACTTGCTTTAATGTGTACAATCAAAGACTGCAAAATGCTTACAAAAGGAGATAATGCTATAATGTTGTTCACTTAAGCATATTTTACCCTATATTTGAGCCAAACTGATCAGGAAAAACATGTGCTTTTTTCAATATATTTGCTGCAGTAGGAGAGACAAAATTATTTATGCTTATGCTTTTTTTTATCAGTTCAGTTGCAATATTTCACTTACTGACACAGTTAGGTTCCCCCATGGCACATCAGATGCAGATATATTGTAGTCCTGCCAGTACTGTAAGGTTTTATTGCTGGGATGTTCTGGTTCCACACAATCACATCTGAAAAGACAAAATAATTTTTTTGTCCTTAATAATAAAAGGTGTATCAGATAGAAAAAAAAAGTTGTCAGTGTTATGACATAAACAGTGCTCTACTTTGCGAGATAATTTTAGTTCAAATGAATTCAGTAAATGCATGCTTTACAGCAGTTTGTAGTTCAGTAGCTAGTGCTATTGCAAGACTATAATTTGCCGTGTGGTGCATATGCATATATAGTAAGTAATGTGACATATTTAAACCACTGTCCACAGCACATTTTTCCACCTATTTTTCTCATATTCTCTTGCTACTTCCAAGTAGCAAGTTCATAACACTGAGAATGTGATAGTCTTGTTCCACTCCTTACACCTAACACTTCCCCCTACATGGGGATTAGATGCTACACAGATCCAGGCTGATGCATTTCTCAAATGCAAACAGTCTGTATCCTCCTCCTTTCTCTTTAACAGAATGCCTTGGCATGCAAAACTAGCAAGTTGACTGTCAGGGCTCTGCAGACCTCAAGCACCAAAGGCCCCATAAACTTTTGTGTCCATTTTTTTGTATCCATGCTTTCACTTTCCCCACAGCTGCCTGAAAAACATACTTTTCATTTTAAATTGTGTATTTTAACACACAAGATGTGAGGAGGCAGTGTGGGAGGACAATACCCCAAAAAGGCAATTTAAAATAAAAATTAAGTCTTTAAAGCATCTGAAACAACTGTGGGAGGCATTTTCTTTGACAAAGCCTTCAAAATATGCAGGATAGTCTGTAGGTTCCAAGTGTCAGGTGTGCTTTGCAGTTGTCTTTAAATTAATCCAACTTTAAAAATCTGTAGTACTATCTATCCTGCTAGTATTTTAAAATGCTTATGATGGCTGTAAATAAATTCTGTACTCTCTGATAAAGTTTTCAGGAGTATCTGGGAATAGAATAACTAGGTATTCTGACTTCTATAGGACTATCAGTTTATTCACTTAGCCTCACCACCTATTTTTCTCTGTGTATGTTTATCTTTCTACAAAATGACAGTTCTCATCTAAACTTGTAGTATTTTCTATACAAGAATTCTGCCATCTACATTATGAGTACTGAATGGTGCCGCAATTGCAATACTATGCATGTGACAATAGCTGCATTTAATATTTACAGAGAGATGCAGCTTGTCTTTGTGCAACTCCTTGCTTATACCTTAAATGCAGCTATTTATAAAAGAAAGAAAAAACCCCTACAGCCCATAAACAAAAATAAAAAAAAAAACCCAAAGCAACAGCATTCAGAGAAATAGAGGGCCTGAGCCAAAAGTCACGGAAGTTGACTGGATCTTTCAAACATATTTAATACGTTTTGGATCAGGCCCCAAGTGCAGCATGAATGCGTGTTCAATGCGGAGGTTAAATTAGTACAAAATGGGTTGCATGAAGCACATCACTACTTGTGAGCTACAGTAACATAAGGAAGTCAACAAACAGTATGTCTGTTATCACAAGGGAGAACTGGATGTTCATGCAAGAATAAAGAGGTGGCTCTTTCCAGTTACTACTGTTTCCTGTGAGCACAGGAGCTCCCTGCCCCTGATGTCCATCGCTGATCGCAGACGGGCCAGACGCTGGGCAATGGCCCATTAGGGTTTGATTACAGTAGGCCAAGGTGATGTGGGCTGCTCAATCACAGTCACTTTCTCACTAGAAGGGAAGACTGTGCATGTCACCAACGCTACATGGTACAGCTACGCTTCCTGCAAACTACAAAAATTACATTTAAAAGTTAAAGAAGCCAAAATTCCTATTTTCTTAGTCAGAAACGTGACAATTGAAGCTCTAGTTTAATATAGCTCAAGTAATTCACCTTTGAGATCATCACCCTGTTTATTTCTACATTAATAACAATTTTCTCCTTCACACCATTCCAATCTGGCCTTTACCAAGTTTCACAGGCATTTACCAATGGCAGATTGTTCACCAGCAGGTAAGTAACTTGTACAAACTCGACCCATGCAGACCAAAAGCAACCAGGCACCCAGCTTTTGTCACTGAACAATGGGTGCAGAATCAGGCCCCAACTATAAAGATCAAAACCTGCTTTCTACTGAGAAGATGGTTATATAACATTGTATTTTTTTTCAGTATCATATATCTTTTGGTAACGCTGACATTTTGATGCAAGATTGTATCATGGTATAAATGTCTTCCAGCATCCTACTAATAGCTTAGCATTATAATAATGTGAGACAGTGAGACTTTCTGACCAGTTCAGAAAACATAACTGGAGGTACTATTCAGTGTCAGAACATAAAAGATTGTCTATCAAAATGTGACATTTCATTACAGAAGTAATTGCTTCAATAGCAACTATTTCCCAACACAACTGACCTGCAAGGAGAATCTCACATCAGTGAAATAAGGCTTTCTACTTTAATCTTTTCAAACTTTTAGTCTCTTTCATTGTCATTTTTTACTGAGACATCAGCTCTGGGGAGAAAATTCTAAGCAATATAGTGAGGATCAGATACACAGTACTCAACTCAGTACAAACACAGTACCAACTTACTCTCATGTCTTTCAGTGAAAAAGAGTCAGCAATTATCATCGTTAGGCTAAGAGGTACAGAAGGATTCATTTGATTCTTTTTAATCATGGCTAGAAGAAAACTATTTGGTTTGGTTATGGTTGTTTTTTGTATCTAGAATACAAGCAGGGAAGAATCTGACATTGTTGTGGTGGCAAAAGCCTGTGTGTCACTATAGTGAAAACAAAAAAAGTATCTCTGCTGCCACTCTCACAATACACCCATTGCACCACACTGATGCAAGAACAATTCTTGCATCTTTACACTTTTGGCTACTGCAAGACTTTCTGATGTCTTGGGAGAAATGCAGATTCCTAGACATGGGTGCCTACATATCCCAAGATATCTTTGATATCCATGATGAGCTGGTGCATATGCAAGAGGGTCTACAGGGACTTACGGCTTTGTTTTCACAGCAGCTGGGGGCGAAGAGATCTAAAATGGCACTACACAGTCACAGATCACCGCTTTCTGTATTTAAGATGTATGTATTTTTGGCAGAAATTAGTGGAGCTTGCTTTATTCTAGGATACTTAAACATCTAATACAGCCTATTACAAAGTAGTTTATAAATCTGAGGTAGACAAATAATTTCAGACAAGACAGTCTTCAGGAAACTGCAGGAGAACTGTCGTAATATAAGAACTGACAAAAGGATAAAAAAGTAACAAAACTAATGGCCAGAACTACTAGACAGAAAAATAACCAGAGCAAGGAGTCTTTATTGTTTTACATCTTCCAAAGCGCTCAAGAATTCATAAGGTACTCTCTTACCTTATGCTCATTATTAAAAGTTCATATTTTTCAAGCAAATACATATTGCAAGCTGCCACCTATTTATACTAGGTAAGTATATGATCTATAGAAGATGCTACTGCAGCTTCTTCACGGTTAGCCAACATACCATTTCCCCTTCGTTGACAGACAAAATCTCTTTCTAGATCATTTGTGACAGAGAATGATATTTGCTCAACATGAATATTTATATTATTAAAAAACAACAGGCAAGTATGACAGATAAGTTACAAAATATGCTTGTTTAAACAATATACGTCCAGAATACCACAGCACGTATTTGGTAATCTGAGTAGGAAGATTTTCCCCTAAGAGACAGAGTATGCTCTACAGCTGTGCTGTGCACTGATCACATAACACACAGAATAAGAAGATTATGAAATGGAAGGCAATACCACTAATTTTTTTATTTTTTTTTTACAGTTAGATTATATGCATAAATATTCTTTATGTTTTATTTGCAAAGTTGAAGGAAAGTACATCAATAGCAGAATGCTATCCATCTTTAGGTTGCCTCCAAACACGCCACTGACTTACAGTCACTCACAGAGTTCTGTTTGCCTAACAACAGCTATGGGAAGGGAATAACAATACCAAACAATACCATTTATAGACTTCTCTGCTGTCTCCTACCTACAAAACCTGACATTATATTTATAAAGTTCCTGTGTCATAATGGTGAAATCAAAGTCTCAGTGGAGAAGAGACTGGAAACAAAATAATTAATACTGATGGAAAAAGAACTTGTCAGTTAAGTCCTACTCTCAGTATCACAAAAACCTTTCAAAGCACAGCTGTCATGGCAAGACATGATTTTTTCTTTATTTATTCATGAGATCTGCCATCTTGAATTAGACCATTGAGTCATTAAGTAAAGTAGCCCATCTCTTACAGTAATGAACATCAATAGGCATAAGTTGGAAATCTATATAGAGTTTACTTTGTGAAGTTGAGTAGGAAAATAGCAAAGACTATGAAAGTACCTAGACAATGCACTGAGCAGCACAATTTCACACTGTTCTGTCATGGGGAAAGTCTAGAAAACAGATTTATAATCACATTGTAGTTTTGTTAACCTCGACTGTCACTCGTAAAGGTTGGTCTTTTTTAGCTGCCTGGTGCCAGATGCAGTCCATGTATTCTTAGCAGTACTATGGCATAAAGCTTTCATACCTAGAAGTCGTGCAGAGAAGTAATGGAGGTACATGGGACATTGACAATTCAACTGAAAGATTTCACTGAGCAACAGTTCTAGGATGTCATTTCACCATGCTTCCAAACCTAAAAAAACCCATGCACCTGAAGAGATTCCACAAAATGCTAGTTTAGAAATAATAGACTGCCATGTACTATAATGCAGTATGGACACCCAAATTTTCCATTGTTCAGGTGAACTGTATTGATACAGATAAACGGACTGTAATAAAGCCACCAAAGATTTTATGTAAGCCTTTCTAGATTTTGAAGGCATGGGGTAGACCAGCCATCAGCTACAAACTAAATGCTGTGGAGAATTGCTCAACAGGTTCTGATTGCTTCCAGAGTGGGGGGAAAGAATAGTATAAAAGAACGAAGCAAAGAAAGCGCTTCCACAGCTCAAAAAAAAGGAAGAAAGAGAAAAATGGGTCAAACGGGTTGGGCAGACATAGGGAAGTCCTAGAAAGAAAAATAATTTCTGCATTCATGGGTTTGTCAACAAGCAAAAGGGAAACAGCAGTTACACTCAGTGACAGCAGTTGCACAGATCTGAGAAGAGGGGTATTCTTAGGGAAGGCACACAGGACATAGTACAGTTACTTAAACATAGGAAGAAACCTTTCAAGAAAAGGAAAAGAATATTTATATTCATATTCGAGTTCAAAGAAATTACAGGAACTGGAATGCAATTACATGCCTGGAATATTAATGAGAAATTCTGTGCTTATAATCACTGCCTCTTCTAATTCCACCTGCAGCTTAAGGAATGCAAGGTATAAAAAAAAACATAATTTGTATCCAGTAATGGATTTAGATTAATTTATATAGATAACAAAATATTTAAAACTTGCTTGTGCAAACAGTGGCATGCACAAAACTTATCTTCACAATGCCTTCTAGAAGCAATGGTTTCTATAGTCTGCAAAAGATACCAAGATTGACAAGATCTTGGCTCCTTAATTACATCAGAGTGGGATTTTCTACTCCTAATGCTTAAGTGCATGTCAATACCAAGACAGATTGCAATATGCATATTACTATGCCAAGAAATCACTTTAAAATTATTCAATGTAATCTGTTAATAATTGAGTAACTTCTGGTAAAGAATTATTAAAAACAACATGAATTCATCACTCTGAAAAACACAAAAGGTGTATGAAGTCCCAAAATCAAAGCAACATCACACCGAAATAACTGATCTGTATTCTAAGATAACTATCTTAAAATGCTTGTATTTTAAAGAATACTGGATTGCTTTCTAAATCACATTCCTTTCATCCACAATGCTTACTGTGTTTTCCTTTTGACAATCTGTAATCCACCCTAGTGGTAGGGTTCTCCTTTCCTAGAAAAGAATTATATCCTAAGGTTTAATATACATGTTAAAACTGATGTGCATCACTGTTTCAGACAGAAACCACTAACTGGAAATATATGTGCTAGAGGAGCAGGAAAAAGCAGGAGGAAGAGAGTGCAGAAATAAGAGAGTTGCTATGCCAACCTACAAATGCTAATGGCATGACAAATACAAAAAGGTCACAGTATAAAAAAAAAAAAAAAGAGAGAGAGAGAGAGAGAAAGAAAATACCAAGATCAGATTTTAAAGTATGTGCATTTTATTTGATAAACAATGAAGCTACTACTAAATTCCTTCAGCCCAATGCTGTTAAAAAAGAAACATTGTACAGTAGCACACTGAAAATCAGGTTGTCTTTGTCCTCCTTTTGATTTAGCTTTAAAAGGCCTTATTATTTACTGTTCATATGGTAATGATTTAAGAAAAAGTTATGCATGCATTCTGAATGGCTTTACCTGCAAGTACAACATCTGGCAATCATGGACAATATTTTGACACATAGTAACAAATAAGTATAATAAAGAAAGAGAGTAAAAAGTGCATTAGGACTAGTTCAACATTAATTAGATCATGCAACAAAAGATATCTGTGTTTTTTTGAGATAGCATTCTGTAATAAACTTTAAGTTGCATCTTCTGCCTAAAATGGAAAATACATATTTTTAAGAAATCTTATAGGAAGACTTTCAGTTTATTTTCAAGTACTTGGGTCTGCTTAATTCAAAACAAAACAAAACAAAAAAACCCACCACACACAACAAAACCCAACAGTTGTGAATCTTCTTTCTATAGTCACCAAAGGTTTGTTATGGTGAATACTAGTAATGAATCCTATACTCTTAAACATAAAACCAGATGCATGCAGTACACTCTTTTATATCGAAGTTCTGCAATAGAGCCTGTTTATGACAGAATTTGAACCCATCCAAAATACACACTGGATTTTCTTTCTGACTTAAATATGGTTCCAATCTGGTTGAAATACAGACCACATTAAATTACTGTTTTGTCTTTCTAATCCTCCAAAGGACAGTATTAGCAGCACATCAATTACTTTTCTTGGGTCAAACTCATGTTTTCACCAGGGCAAAGACAATGGTACTGGGATGTAGAAGAGCTACCTGTGGACCTGAAAGCATCTTGGGAAATCCCATGGGAGAAGAGAGGAGGATGGGCCACAGAATACACTGAAAGCTTCAAATTATACACTGTCCTGACCTGTTTATCATCAAGTCTTTGAGTAGGCAACAGGCAGAATACTGAAAACAGAAATTTTACAGTATAACCTGAGTTTTCTAGCGTGGAATTGTAGATCCAAGATAAAGTTTTACATAAGCTTTCTTTGAGCGTTCAAAGAGAAATGAGTTGCTCAACCTTTTGAAGTTCACCCATTGCTAATTAAAGAACTGCCAAGGCTTTACTAACAATTAAAAACTTGTCTTTAAAATCCCCAAAGAGGAAAATGCAAACAGCTGTTTTAATTAGCAAAACAGCAGATACTAATTAGCTTCAGTAGCTGAGTATGCTGGTCCTTTAAGGACAGGATCAGTTTCAGCCCAAGTTTCTTACCTATTTAAACTACAAGTAGGACTGGAGTCAGATGCTGCAGAATAAGCTTCTAAATCCTTGTACAAGTGATATTCCCCAGCTTCAAGTGCACAGAAGACACATTTATTTCAAATAAGCATTTATGCTTACTCATCTTCTAGTCTCTTATCTTTCTGGAATGGAGATATGTATATTCACTTGAGCAAGGACTGAGAGTTATTTGAAACGTCTTGTCTTGCAATAGTCCCACGGGGATGATAACTGTGATACCTTCATGTTCATGGCTACTCTGGACAGAGTAATACGTGCATATCTGTAGAGCTAGCCCATGGAGTTCAGGTTGCACCAAGCCTGCTGTGAAAGGACAGGTCATTTTGGCAGCTGATATAGAGTTGCTTCAACAGAGCACAGCGTTCTGTTCTCCTAACCTGTTTGGGCTGGTTCTGAAGAACTAAGAAATGCTCAGATGAAGGAGGAGACTGAACAGAAGAGGCTGGAATTATTGTTTTGCTGTGTTCAGTGAACAGATCTTTAAATCATCAGATGAGCTCTTACAAGATAATCAATGGGCATATTTGTGTTTCCAACAATCAGTTTTAATATTTACAAAATATATAAGCCACATCTTGTAATAACTATGCTGCCCATAACTTTCTCTACAGCTGGTCACTTTGGTATTAGTGGGGTCAGTTGCCACGGACATGGTATCAATAATGAACAGGATATTGCTGCAAGTAGAATACACAACGTAAATGCCAAAAGTGAAATGTAAGATAATGTAAGGACAATGATGGTAAAACATCATCATAAAATATAGAGATACCTATCACTGTACCTTCTCAAGAGCAAGACTGTTACTCCTCTGAAATCTCAACCAGTATCATTGGATTCAATAACCACAAATAAAGCTAACTAGCTGGGAATCTGTATTTCTTCTTTGGTAAAGGTTTTCTTTCCGTAATTTAACGTCTCAGCTCTGCCTGCTAAATTATTTCTGATTAATTTTCTGTCTTTGTGTAGCATTGTAACATCTGTTTATTGCTTTCTCTTCAAATTAATATTCCTTTATCTACTGCTGCAATTATTAGAGAGAAATAATATTTTTCACCACAATGAGAGAGCATGTCACAGGAGAACTATAGTTTCTATAATTTAATTTGTTCTGTATTTTAAGGTATATAATGTGATATATATTCTAGTGATAACATACACAAAACTCAAATGTTTTCTCTGTTGCTGTATTTTGTTTTTCCCAGCTTAAAATGCAAATGAGACATTTGGTTGAGATACTCCTGTTTTTCCAGTGAATAGAAGATGTGACACTCTTCAGGCATTGTTCCTTCTGGGTCACACTCTGCCTGTGCAGGGGGTTCAAGTGGGTTCCATGGAATAATAAATACATTTCTGGAGGGTAATTTGCTCTCAAAGAGGTTTTTAATGACATTTTAGTTGCTGGGGTGACCAGCCTTAGTCAGCCTCAGGATCAACTAAGACCTTGCCCTTTACTAGAACAACATTTTTGTTCTTGTATCAGAGAAACAAGTCTATGAGGTTTTAGTCCTAAATGTAATTTTTTTTAATTAAAACCATTCACTTTTTTATTCTCCAAGTAGAATATTACTTTTCCAAATACACCTGTAAAAATTCCACAATAAAGTAGAGCTACTTAAATGGAGTCACATTAAAATCTTGCTATTAGGAACAAATTGCTTATGACAAAATCAGTCACCACTGAGAAGTACCTAACGATTCCAAACCCAATTCAGCTCTTGGCGTTTCAACCTTAACTGCCAGGGAGGTTAAAAGAAAATATTCTAAAACATCCATACATGGTTATAGCAAAAGATCATTGAATTACACCTTGTTAAATAAAAATGTGAAAAACACCCAAACCTGAGGTCCCTCCAAGTCCTATATTTTATTCTAGGACTTCCAAGTTTCATGTGTTTAAGCTTTTTCAAACTCCAAGGTATTTTCTACTCATCTGAAGTAAATGTGTACTGCTTGTACACATACCTTCAGTAGATGCTACTTCCACATCCCATCATCATGCCTAACTCATTAGCCTAACCTGTAAAGTTTGCAACTACTGAAAACTTTTCCTGCAGTGTACCGGTTCAATTTCCTCACAAAGAAAACATAACCTACGAAAACAAAATCCTAGCATAAGAGAACAAATCTTACTTACGAGTACTTTGTCAGCAGATCCAAGTCATTATGCATGTTGATTGGATATGTCTCACTGAGATGAAATAGCTTCTCTAAGGCCTCATAAATGAAAATGATGCAGATAAGAGAAGCGAAAGCTTCTTCAGTAAACCGGGTAATGTAACAGACTAAGGAGCTTGCATCAGTTGCAACGAGGATGATGCACAGGATTGCAGTCCAGAGTCCAATGCTAGCTCTCAGAGAAAGGTACGACAACTCGTACTCTCTAAAGAAAAAAAAAAAAAAAACACCACAGTTTATCTTTTGTCCAGACATAGTAACTAGTGAACAGGCAGTTCCAAAATTTCCTTTGCCTGGGGATGTGAAATTCTGGGGACAGTCTCGATCTGAAAACAATTGAAATTATTCATTTATTGTGGACTGAAGATACTCGCAAGTTACCTCTTGACCTGAGGTCTCCTCTCAATTAATGAGTTCTGCCTCTACTAAAAGTGAGCGAGCAGCTCTGAGAGTAGTCATGCACACGGATAGTATCAGGTCCACCCACTTTTTATCCCATATCCTGACCTGTGAACAGCCAACACCTGCCAATTTCTTCTGAAGCTGCAAGCACAACTAGAGCTTTCATCAAAATCCTGTATGCTTACTGCATTTAAGAGAGCTCCACACTTGTTAAGTGACACTATCACTGAAATGAATAAAGTTTTTGGGGTGCTAAGCAGGGTCTCCTGCTCTATGTTTTCTGAAGCTGCAGCCTCAGTCACAGCAATGATGCAGAAAAGCAGAAATGATCCCAGGGAAACATGACTGTTGTGAAGATACAGACATAATTTTTATCCACAATCCAGAAGAGGCATATCATGTTTAACACACTAACATAAATGGGGGATATGCTGTTCAGGAATAATGCTTCACCCCTTCTTTGTTCAGGGGAAGAAGGGCAGGGTCTATTAAAAGACAGCACCAATGCATTTACTTCCTGGATAAGATAAACCACCTTCCTGCATTCCCACCAATTCACTTGTTTCAGTGACTACATAATTTTCAGACTCTGAAAACCTAAGCAGGGAACTCCAAAACAAACTGCTGGACATATCCTGAAGATACTTGAATTTTAGAATAAGTGTCTCTAATTCTACCTAACATCACTTGAGGGATGATGCACATCATGGTCTTCACTTACTTGCAAAATTTGAATAAGATCTTCTCAAACACTAAAACTGGTCCTGTGCTGCCAAGTATAGTGAGAGGCTGTCCACCAAAGAGAGAGTAGGCAATTCCAGTCATGGATGCTCCAAACAGAGATTCTATTGCACTCTAAATACAAAACAGAGAGAGGTGTCCATAAATTTTCAAACAGATTATTTTTGTAATGTCTTAGACTGTAGCCTTCTAAACACTGAAATATCAATATTTAATGGCGATTCATGCAACAGTAAGAAAATACTAACCACAAACCTAGGAATATAAGTTTGTTTTAAAAGTTCAGATTTAACACATACTATACGACCTTCAGTTGCTTCTCCCAGCAGACCACCAAATGTGATGACAGGAGACATGCAAGCACAGTAGAGAAACAAAAATGATGCCAGACACTGCAGACTGAGAGCATCCCTGAAGTCACTCCAGAAGAAGGGAGCTTTCCTTTTTATATCTAAAATCAAGCCTCCAAAAAATCTAAATAAAAAATAGAAGAGATAAAATTAAGTAAAAATGCACAACAAAATTTTTTTCACAGTATTGCTTTAGGTATGCTGCAGAGAAGTTTTTGTTTGTTGATCAAATTATATATACACTTCCAATTCAGATTGTAGATGAATGAATAAAAGTTTCTGTGAACTCTGTTTTGATAACTTCAATCAGGAAATCTTGTTTTTAAAACAAATTAATTTGCATGATTCCTTTACAAAATCTTAATCTAATCATCCAGATCTTAGCTTTCATGCATAAACCCATTATTTATTATGTGAAATAACACTTTGCATTTGTTTAGTCAGAGAGTTACAGTGCTCATTTGCACACATCTCTATAGAGTTTCACATTTTTTATTTGAGAAACTGTTCCCAAATACACTTGCCAATAGAACTGAATGTAGGCCATGATTTTCCAAGGACAAGAACTGTCATCTTTTGTCATTTACACTACACTAAACTTAATCAAATATTTAGGAACAGACGCTCCCTTACAACATACTATAAAGTCAAAGAAATATCCCCACTATGCTCTTTTTCTCACAGGCACCTGATATATCAGATGTTGCTGGTGGAAAAAGGAAGACGAAGTGCCACCATCTGCTAAATATTAGAACAATCCTTCAAGCCATCAGTTACCAGGTCCACCAGTGAGAGAACAGCTTACAGCCAGACATCATCTCCTCTGCCCCACTGTGTACACTGCTACTCAGTCTTTAGCCTTATGCAGGTAAGGATCAAGAGGCAGCAAGGTAAGTGAAAAGTCTGTCACACAACTAAGGCAACCACTGACAGCTGATGCATGTGCACCACAACATGTTAAGATGAGAAAGCATAAGTCTTCCTTGGGGCAAAGTCTTCAGATGTGTGTATACTGCAGCTAACAGGGTAATCACAGCCTCATGTACCAGGACATACCATGACATACTGAGGTAAAAAAGAAATACTATAGGTGCCAAAACCAGAAACTTCAACTACAAAATAGCATTCATAATATATGGCACAAGGCTATTCTCAGCTTTTCTTTCATGCTATACACAAATAAATAATCTTAATCACATTTAACGCAGATCTGACCTTTAAAAATAATAGAAGACAGAGCCTGCAATAAATACAATAGGAAAGCACAAATCCTCTCCCCCTCTCTGCAAACTAGCATGTGTTGTCCTTTTCAACTATGTGGCACACAAATCAGGAAAAATGTCTGAAAAAATCATATGACAAACCAGGAAGAGAACAGGCTATCATTAGTCACTTGTAAGTGAATCACTTAGAACACTTAAGATTTTGCGAATATGTTCACTAACTTTCCAGTGCGCTGCAGTTCTGGTCCGGAGTGTCCTCCAGGTTGCTCTGCGTCCCCATGGGCTGCAGTCCCATTTGGCACTCCTGGGATCTTACGCTTCTCCTACCACAAGGGAAAGATATTTCTCATGGGTCTTAGCAACTAAACCACAATTTTAGCAGAAGAAATACCAATGGAGACTTGAAACACTAAACATGTCAATTTCATTGTAAGGTTCATCAACAAAACCACTTTTTAATCTGTAGAGGAATTCTGTATCAGGAAATAGTAGAAGAAATTGTGTTCTAAAAACTTTAATATAATTGATCACAGAAAATCCTTAATCAGAAACATTCTGAAAAATCACAAGCCAGGCTGCTTTGATTAATTCTTGCAAAAAACTTATAACAAAAGCAAACCATGGCTGGTAAAAGATGCTTATGACTACCCATGAATATAAGATCTTTAGATAAAACTATCTGCCTTTATTCAGTGGAGATCTAGTATTGAACTATGTGAAGTGTCATAACTACACTATATTCTCGCAAGATAATAGATCTCTTAAAGCAAATAACAAAAAGAAACAACAGCAAAATGTCTATATATTGAAGCTGCTAAATTCTAAATCAGTAAAACTTAATTCTACCTAGCAAAAATTCCTCTCAATGTTTAAATGCATCTGAATTTTACAAGATACAAACCTGAGAGGGAACATTTTTAGGTGGTTCTATTCGAATTGTTGGGTCCCACTCTCCAGGAGGCAGAACAGTAACCTGATCCAGAAACTCATCAATTCCAGACACCAAATCATTGCGGTCTTTTGCTTTGTAAGCAACATCATGGAACACCTGTGAAAAATGGAGAGATGTATGTGGGAGGAAAAAGAGATGGGGAAAGGCACACACTCTCGTAACATTTCATGCAGTTCCCACCAAAGAATCTCAGCTTCAACTGACTAACTATACATTTTCTGGTCCATAGTTTTCATAGAAGTTCCAGCTGCTATTGAAAAATGTACTTATGGGTGCCAAGTGTTCTGGAGATTTTGCAGTTTAAAACACAATTAGTTCCACCAGAAAGTAACTGTAAAAAGGAAACATCTCAGTGAAGATAACAAAATGAGAGACAATATTCATGGGTAAAGTTATCTCCTTATAGCAGCATAATCTAGGCTGTTATAGCATCATGAAATGGACTAGAATGCTAGTTGTGCATCATTGAAATGATTAGCCACATTTCATGTGGATGATTCCACATTAGAGATTCCCTATTGCTACTCTTCAGTCACTAGAAAATTATTGAAATCAAGCCACCAATAAATATACCTCATCTGTCATCAGTGTTGCAATTGATCTTCCAATCTCATGATATTGTTGCCCTTTACCCAGTGGTCCAAGAAGAATAAACAAAAATCTGTAAATAAAATTTAAATTTAAAACTTATAAAGGAAAACTGGTTGAAAGCTACTATAAATTCTACAGAAATATTTATTTAAAAATTGGACTAGAAGAACCTCTAAAACAAATATATATATAAAACATCTTTCAAGATCTTCACATACACATTTAAACGTGAAGCTCTGGTTAGAAAAAATGTGAAAATATCTTCCAAAAATATGTCATAAGCTTCACAGGCGAGACTTGATTGAGACACTCAAAACCTCCTTACATAACAAACCTCATCTTACATAATAAACATATGCAATTATGATCTATGTACAGAGCACATTAATAGAAATATATTTAATTCTGCTAATTCAACAGAATCAACTATTTTATGGCAGTAGCACTTCTGTAATATTAGGGAAGTGAAATTACTTTTGAATAGAAATTATTATTAAATTGTTCTTACTTCCATGACTCTTTAGACAGCTTCTACTCTAGGACTTGGGACTATAAAAGTTCTATAAAATGCAGAAGATAGGTTCAAATGAAATAATATAAGTTCTCAGTTTTGCTACATTGAAACAGACAATTTTTTAATAACATTAATTTTTAAGTAAGCATTTTTGCAGAAATTTTTAATTATCCTAAGTTTTAAAAATTTTATTTTCTTCTGGCCTAAAATTGAGACACATGTTGTTTTCCTTTTGTGTGTATAGTTAAATTTTGGGTGTTTTTTTCCTTTTTTCTTTTTGGGGAAGTTGGGGAAAGTTACAAGGGAAGGTTTCAAAAGTTATTTTCAAAGCAAGTTCAGTTCTTCCATGTCGCTTATACACATGCAAACATAAGAAAAGAAAATGTCACAGCTAAAGTAACTACAACTTCAAGAATATTTTATACTGTTTATCTGACTTGAAGCAAGCATCTGAGTCTCAGCGTTCTGTTTCATAGCAAAACACTCCTTCCTGAATGCCACAAACAACTGGAAATCACTACTGCCTTCTATCAGAATTCTACTTCTAAAGAAACTGAAAGAGGAAATGGGAGAGACAGACTATCTTCACAAACATGCACAAATACCAAACAAAAAGTGAGAGACGGAAATAATAGTTGTCAGTGAACTAAGCATATAGGAGAATAATTTTGGAATTTTGATCTCATTTAAATGCTTACTATTTGACTACAGTGTCTATTTCAGATATTTTTTTTTAATTTCTCATAATTTGTTTTCAGAAACGAAGTACTTCATCAGAATAAGTTTCAGCTTAGAAAAAAGTAATCTAATAAAAATATGTTGTTAAAAATCACATCCGTTACGATGCAAGAATCTACGAGGTAACTTTTAGAGGAGTGTGATATTTTACAGCATGTTCTTCAGCCATGTTCTTCACTCAATTCCTTTTTTTTTTTTTTTTTTTTTTTTCCTTTCTGGACATAATTACACGGTTACCACACAGCAGTTTCAGTTCCAGATGAAATATTGTAATAAGCCAAATATTTCGTCTTAGTATTTCATCTGCAGTATTACCATTTTGCTTAGAATAAACTGTGTGTTGCAGCTTAACAAGCTATCACTTCTACTTTTGCAAAAATTTATTAGATGCACACACAAATGGCAGATTTCTGAATATACCCACACATCATTAAAGGATGAGTGGAAATATGTCTTTAAGAGATGCCTTTGTTGAAGAAAGACCCAAGATCTTAATAAATGACAAAATTGAAAGTCACATCACTCTGTCTCCACAAGATACTCAGAAAAACATAAAGAGATATTAACATGAAGAGAAATCACTGTAATTCCAACTGCACCTTGTTGGAATCGGAACTTCAGCTAGTCCTGTAAGCAGCACAGCAGGAGATAACCTAACAAAAGCAACAACCGCACGGTCCAGGAACTCCAGTTCACCAACCAAGATGTTTGATGCTTCAGCTCCAGGTGGTATCTTTTTCATGAAGTGTAGGTCAACCTGTGAAAAATATATTAAATTACAATCTAAAAGCTATTCACAGGGCTCTTCCCTCCCCGTAACCCTAACCACCCCTTTTTTGTTAAAAGAAACCCTCTGGTCACTGCGCTATTATCTTAGTTATTTCAATAGTTTTTACTATTTTTTCTGTTGAATAATTAAAAATTTAAAATTAAAAAAAAGAAACACAACTGGTCTTTCATTATTGCACTATTTTTTGTTGGGAAACATAGTTATAGCACTGCAGAAAATATAAACATTTATCCAATTCAAAATCTTGTTAAGAATAACAGAATCAATAAACCATAACAGCAGAAGAAATGAAGACACATTATTTTACCATCCTTAACAATTCTGGAAATCATTAATGCATAGTTCATAGTTGTTGTATTATAATCTCAATAATAATAAGAAAAGATTCCACCACACATAATATTCCTTCTGATACTTTAAGTGAGATTTATTTTTTGTTTTGGATTCAATGGTAGACAATTGTCCTCCTGCTGAAAATAACAGAAAATAAGCTATGACGAGGATTGTGTCAAGAATAAACTGAAAGAAAAAGGCAGAATAAAAAATGCAGTTCTAAGGCAGCGATGTTGACTTGTAAAAGGAAGATAGAAAAAGACAGAGAAACAGCTTCCTTATGACACTGCTATATAAGCTCAAGGTATTTGCCTCAGAATGTATTCATTTTTATTTATTTCCTCAGTATCAGTCAGAGTATCAACACAGAGTAATGGAGTATATAATGTATGTTTGATTTCATTATGCACCAGTATTGTCTACATTTCAAAATGCATGAATTTTGTCATTTGCTTTCCTTTTATTAATCTAAACACAACAACAGCAACCAAATCCAATATAAACTGTTAAAGTGGACCATTTTAATGTCTATCTTACAGCCATCTGTCAGTACTAGTTTGCATAGTTTTTGGTAATATTTAGAAAATTGTTTTCTTGCAAATGGCTCTGGCACTAAATCAGAATTCCAATATAACACAGTTGCCTGTGTAATGAAATCTGATTTCTATGAGATCACAAGGAGATGTCTAATGCTACCCTAAACTCACCTAGAACAATGACCAACCACATCGCAAAGTTCAACAAGCATCAAATCAACCTGGAAGGTGGAAACCCAGGAACTTTTTCAACATAAAGCATCGGCCAATTCAATTCTGTTCCCCACTGAAGCCACAGAATGACTCTTCAGGGTTAAATAAAAAACACAGATTCACTTTGCAGCTAATTATGGTGTCACAGGTCATTTGTAGTTGAGAAAAGGGAATTATTCTGGTGCATTTTGCATCAATTTTACCTTGTGAATGGATTTAACATTTACTAAGTAATGTGTGAGGTACAATAGGCTACTGCTGTCACCTTGAGGTCCCACTAATGGACCTATGATCAATGGATCAAGATTCAGATTTGAAATAAATATGCAGTCTCCTGTCAACCAAAAAGTATTACCAGATATGCTTACTGTACTACTTATCATCTTGAGATTGCAAAATCTTTTAGGCAGTGAACAGAGCCCCAGTAAAAAGGCAAGCAGCTGTCAGAGAAGCTTCAAGCTGGGCAAATACACCTGAAATGCAGGTGGTGTTGTTGCTACATGACAAGAGCAGAGGTGGCCTTGGAGTGAGTCTGGGGAAATGGCAGAAGCTACAACATTCAAATGCTTCATCTAACCTATCAGTAACACTTCTACATATTCAGCTCCAGATGGATAGACCTTACGTGCATCTTAATCTGCACCTTACCCTGAGCCACACTCATGACTAAATATTCCCAACAAGCTCCATTTAAACACAAAACTACTGTGGAAGTCATTCCCCTTCCAGGCAACTCAAGGACTGAACAGGGTGGTGAGGTCTCCCCCAGAACCAAATATAAACTGATACAGAGAATACCCAACGTTACTTCTATCAGGAAAGCCCTGATATTTAGTAATCACATTTATTTATAAAACAGGCCCAACCAGTATTCAAAAACAAGTCAATTATTTCACATGGTATTTGAGAGACCAGACTCTGTCAGTATGGCACTAGAGTCTGCTTCAGAAACCTTGTTTCCATGTGGAGCATAGGTCCATTGCCACAAGAAGGGAGGCAGGCCCACTCTATTGATGTATTTCTTATTTTAGGACAACTAGAGTTCCCTTCAGCCCCTGGCACAAGAAACAGAGACCAGCCAGAAAGAGATGGTAAACTGCCACCCCCATCCTGCTCAGACACAGGATAAAGTGATGCATGACAGATCACCTCTGTATCACCCTGGGAATACAAAGTCCTCATGGTGTCTCCAAGGGAAGAGGAGTGACATATTTACAAGTACAAACATCAGAAACTATGTCTCCTCTCTGTGCTCCTGAAGTAACATTCAAGATAGATTTTTAGTGCTGTGTCTCACATTATTTATAAAAAGATGCCAATACAATCAACACAGTCAGTGCTGCATTCAGATTAAGGCATTTTTTTTGAATCAGCTCCAAAATTTGGAATATTAGAAGTAGCCTAAGGGAGACAGATTAGCAAGGAGAGAATATATGAAGTAGTCATAGGTGCTTTTTTTGTGAAAGACAAATGAAATTAATATGTGGAACAAAATTAGAGCAAGAAATCATAATACTCAAGGGAAAATTAGTGTACTGCTCTACTTTCCTCTCAATCTGTGCATATAATTCCAATTATAACCATTGGGAATTATTGCAATAGCACATTTCAAGGGGAAATTGTATTTTACTTCTGCATCATCAAAAGATAAATAGATCTATTTAAAGGCACCCAAAGAAGGTGTATAGATTACAATCCTTTACCATTATTTCATTTGTACAATCAAAAGTTGTTCCTTTCATATTCCTGACATTCTTGTTGTTATCTACCACAGCTGAGGCTCGCCAAAAGATGAAATGTTCCTCTCTTCTCAGTCCAGTTTAAATAGAAAGACCTTTTTTGATCAGCAAAGCTGCAGAAGAGCAGAAATACTGAGCAAAGGATCAAATTGTGCAGGCTCCATTCTTTTTTATTATCATGCAGATAGATAATGGACTGGGATTTTAATCCTACAACACTTGAAGCAACTGGGGAAATGTGCAACCAAAGCACTACTGAAAGGCATGTCATTCCCTCTGAGTTGTTATGAGCTTCATCCCTGCACAGCTTAATTTTGAATAGAGAGTTCTATTTATATTTTATATCCTTTACAAAATTTTACATCTTGATATTAAAATGTTTGCCAAAACTATTAGTTAACACTTTTAATCAAAACAACAGGAAACCAAAATCATACTTGACTTTTTAAAGCATCATAACCTTGCTTTTAAGTATTTTTAAAGAATAATATTAAATATTTAACAACTTGTCACTGTTGTAGGTTTCCTTGCCACCTCTGTAGAGATGTGGTCCACAATACATCTCCAGCCAGCCTCCTTTCTTCTCACACCATCTGACAAAAACGATATGTTTCCCATGTTTATTTCAGCCATTCCTAGTCTGGCATGTGCAGTCAAGTATTCAAATAGTCCAAATAGCTACTGCTGCTAGGAAATAAGTCTGACACCAGATGGAGCAATCACATAACTCTACTTCAACTCAGCTGCACTAACATTAAGATTCAACAGACTCAAAGTACTGCTCTTCAGAATTTTGGTTTAAATCACCTCTCTTCACTTACTCAACCTTTGCTGCATTAATGTGTCAGATGAATTCATCTATCCCTGTCAGGTCTGTCATCTCTATCTAACATGACAGTTTGTTTTAGGTATATACAGACTTCTTAAACAAATTAGGTACTCCTTTACATTAAAGTTGAGAAGCTGCTTTCCTTTGCTATCTAACATCGAACTGTCATTGCAATCTCCACTACTGAACAGTTAACATCTTTTGTAAACTGTACTGAAATATCTTGGCTTGCCAGAAGAATTAAGTTACAGGTTTGAAGAAACACGTTCTGGTTGAGACATCTGGAATCCGCGAGTTCAGATTATAACAAGTGTAGTTAGCATTCATCTATTACATCTACAAAAAGTAAAAATCTGAGAGGTAAATATGTATTACAAGAATTCTGTATTACTTTCCTGCTTCTATAATCTTCTGTTCATCTGTAACAATTCCTCCTATAAATATACACCTATTACATGCAATAAATTTACCTGTGTTCTTCAACTGTGATTTCCTGTTACCAGTAATTTATCAAGACAATTAAAAAATCCTCTGTTATATACCAGCTGCATCGCAGCACCCATGAAATGATACCGAAATAAAATTTGCACTTCAAAGTTTTCCTGATTCACATGGGTTCATTTTATTTATTTTAGAAGATCCATTTGGTAGTGAGGAATCTTCACTGTCAGTGAACACTTACTTTGCTGAAGTCAACAGTGCTGTTTTCTCTGCTCACATCATTTTTGTTTTCAGTACAAGCTGGAGCAGACTGTGGGGAAACAATCTGACCTGCTAAAAAAAGCACCATTATTACAGAATACTAACAATTACTTTTATAAACAGAGCAATAACTAATTAAATATTTGTTAAAGAACTACATACATTTTGAATCATGCATATGAAGCCCCTAAATATGGCACTTTAATTAAAGACTTATTTAGAATAACACATTCAAAAAAGACAGAACATTTATTATGTGCAGTTAGGAATGGCAGAACATAATTTATAAAATTTATAAAATTAAAAGATACTCTTGAATATTGAAGAACAAACTTTCTATGCCTATTAAAGCTTACAATGTGCAAGATACTACATTTGAGGAAAGTCCTGCATTTATATAGGGTTTTTAAATAATCTGAGGACCTACTAGTTTGGGATAATACTTGTCTACAAGAATACTCACTGAATAAAACAGGATTACTAATTTCCATATTTAACTCATGTATAAGAATGTCCTGATTATAACAACTACAAAACCCAACATAAAAGTGGGCTGCTGTATAAATAGAGGTACTGGAACAACGACTATTTTTTAAATCAGCATTGAAAAATTTAATGACTGACATACAAAACAAATGTTTCAGCAAACACATATTCAAAAAATGCCAGTAAGGATTTAGTAATTTACAGAAGTTTTAAAAATATCTGAAGAGGAGAGGTGCTTAAACATGCCTCCATCTCATGTAAGCAAACAGTAAGCCTTGTGATCAACAAAATGTTGCAAACAAAAGCCCCCAAAACAGAATTACTTAACAAGTTTATTTCATAAAAAGCACATTTTTGCTTAATGTCAACATTGCCCCTGTGCACAGCCAGAGTCCACCGGGCACAGACTGAGGGTGTGGGGCTGGTAGTAGGGCAGCACAAAACCCCACAGAGTGACAAGGCCATTCTCTGATTGCCTTCACTTTTCCTCCCTCCCCTCCATGGCAGGAGCTGCGCAGAGCTCTTGAACACCATGACAAAGTACAGGAAAAAGTACCAAAAATATGAGCCAACTATCTCTTACTGCCCTAACACATACCCAGAAATATCTACAGAGTCCAACTGGCCCAGAGTCAGCATCTTGTGCCCAGCATGTATTTGTTTCCATAGCAAATAAAGTCTCTCATATGACTGAGAAATGATGATGTGAAAACATTGGTTCTGGTGAAAATCAACCTAAACTTGCACAGTAACAAAGACCATATGTTCACGATACATGAAGATGAAGACAGTCAGAAGTCCTAAACTAGGCATGTTGTCTGGGCAATTCAAAAAGCCACTGTCTGTCCCCTAACACCACTGTTACACACACTTGCAGTTCAAGCATGTCCTCAGGAAACAACGCGCTTTGCAAGATCCAGTCTGAACAGGACAGGAGACCTTGCAAAGAGCATCTCAATCATTGCCAAAATGCAGAAGTATCCAGCTTCTGTCACAGCTGAGCAGTTCTGCAGCCCTGTCTAAGTCTGGTCATGAATTCCCAGTTGAAACACTTGCTCAAGGAAAAGACTGGTTTTCATGAAAATCAACATCTCAGTTTCCACTAGGCAAATCTCCCATGACACAAAACAGTTTTTAGGCTCTTGCCTAAAAACTATGCTCTATACTGGCAGCATAGCCAGAGAGATTTTGATTAGGAAGTACAGGAACAGAATGCTTAAAAAACATATTGCTAAGAATGTTACTATTAAATGCATCAATCTTAAAAATGTGAATGTTTCCATTTTCTCTCTGATTTGGGACAAGGACAGAGCAAAGCAAGAACAGAAATTAGTGCTTTTGTTAAGTACTAAAGTGAAATAAACAGACAATGGCAAAAAAACCCCAGACATGACAAGCATGCTAAAATAACCAAGAAGATAAAAATACTTCAGAATTAGAATTTACATATGACAAGAATAAAGGATTGATTTCAGAAAGCAACATATAAAATTAACTTAAAGGAATTCGCATTAAAAAAGACTTAATTCCTAAATGTCACAAGAGACTAACTTTTGTAAATTGGAAGCCCAAAATTATTAAAGATGCAAGATGCTTAGAAACCATCATTTGATTAATCTGTTTTAATTAGAACTTAAAGAAAAAACAGAGTTCCATTGTTAAAACATCATCTTTACACAATATATTCCTATACACTACTTCACACTGCAATTTACTTACTTAAAACTTACTCTAAGAAAACTTTAGATCTAGTAATACTGGACCTTTTTACCTCTTAATTTCTTCCTTTTAGATGCTCCTCTGTATTCTATGAGCTACATAAAGGGAAATACTTGCAATAACTACTCATACTAAAGTACATACTATGTTATGAAGATGTTAAAGGAAAGCAATAGAAATAGTACTTCATTATCTTTCTGTTGCTAATTAGGGATTTACACTTATACTTTTTTTTCTGGACTCAAAAATTCAAGAAAATGAGAGCAGGGATATCTGCCAAGGAGATAAAAATATTGACCAACAAAGGAGTCAGAGCACAGAGCACCTGCTATAAATAATGAACTTTTACCACCATAATTGGAAGTGTCAAAAGCCTCTAAGCAATTAGCATAACAGTCCAAAGGCTAACTTTTAAACATTGTGTCCACTTTTCTATTAGGAAAAAAAATATGTAAAATTGTACATAGTAGGAAATAAAACCCACAACCAGTAAGTATGTGTAGTTTATAAGAATAGCATATGTTCTTTTTCTGTGCCAAAAGAAGACCTCAAACTTTGATTTACCCATATGCTGGAGTAATCTGAAACCACACTAAGTTTTACCTTGAGGCACTAAGAGATGTTTAAATAGCTCTGCAACTTAAGGCAGCTTTCTGGATCTCGGAAGAAAGCGGTTGTTTTTTTTACTGTATTGAATACCAATCAAAAAAACAAGGTAGAAAAGACAGGTAATTTCACTTTTCACATGACAGTCATGAGGAAAGTTTTTAGAAAAGCATCTGAAACACTGCATGAACGTGTTTCTTATGCAATAATACAGTCAGTAAAATGCAAGTCTGGAAGTTGGTCTGTTTGTGGCCATTCAACAGAAAAGTAAGGCAAAAAAGTATTGGGTTTTGGAGATATTTTTGCTTCTATGCATATTTATTTTCCTAAAAAACTGTGTATTTTGCTGGATAGTAAGTAGATGTAGTGCTATGGTGGCCCTTTCCCTCGGAGCAGGACTGAAATGCTACACTGGTATTTTTTAATTTGGTAGCTACCTCTACTTCTGAGCTATGAAGCCACAAAAATTCAAAAATTAATTTAAGTTTGTGTATAGCTTCATGTTCCCTTAAGGAAGATGTCTTAGTGGTTAAGCATGCTGTTAAGCTCACGATTAATACCCACTGGTGTAGGACCAAAAGCATATTCATGCCAACCTATTGAACACTTGCACCACCATGCTACACTGGTTTTCAAATATTACTGAAAATATACAGTTTTCTAAAGCATGTTGGAAACCATCTAAGTGCTTTATTCTGAAGCTGCTTTTAATTTCAGCAACTGACTGCTTTCTCTGGGTGAAGGATACAATCATCAGCATCACAATGGGCACAGGAAGAACAATCAATTAAACAGTGAGAGGAATGAAGAAGGAAGCTGCCACATCACACCTAGACTAAAGGAGACAGTAACAAACAAACCTGAAAACCAGCCAAGCAAACCAAAGGCATTTCCTCTCTGATTTTCACCAAAGAGTCAAGAGCCAACACTACATCAAACTATCTCTGGAATACAGGTACACTAAACTCAAGATTTCTCCAAATTTCAACTCAATAATATGGGACAGTTCAAAGCTCTACGTGGACAAAAAAACCAAAGAACACCAAAAAAAATCACTCAAAGTAATCACAAACCCCAGGTCAGACTTCATATATTAGCTCTGAGAAAAACACCTGAGATGGCTGATTACTTCTTTGCATTGGCAGTATGGGCTTTAGGCTGGTAAGAGCAGTGAAGGTTTAAACCATCAACTCCCTAAATGAGACAATAAAAGCAGCAACAGCTTTGCCTTTTACTCAGCTCTTCCATGCCCTATCCTGGCCAGTTCCGTTTCAGCTCTCTTACACAAAATGTGTATTTACAGACAGTATGTGATAAATAAGTACAGTACTATATTTTTTTAAGAATGCATTGTAGTACTTCAGGTCCTTACAAATCTAAAGTCTATAAGCTTTGATTTATTCTGCAGTCAATCTGCATAAAAATCTGAAGAGCTGCATTCTTTGAGAAGACATGAGAGTGCCGTATCAGTCAAACAAATGCACAATGTGATACACTGAAAAATCCAGCCTACACACAAAAGAACTTAATACCTTACACATAAAACTACACTAAAATGGGTGTTAAGACTTACCTATGAATTAAAAAGCCAGTATCAGCACAATTTTTAGAACTGTATTGATTATTGTACATAAAAATAAATATATTTTTCCAGATAAATTTCCAAAGTTTGAATAGAGCAAGAACTGACACAAAAAAATATTACATCATGCAAAGCCAAGCCACTTAAAAATTAAAATCCATCAAAATAAGGTCCATATTTGTAACATTAACAGAATTTGCATTTGCAGACAGAGCTCAGCATTTTGAGACTAGCAGTCCTGCCAAAGTCAAAAAATAACAAAAAAATTACTCCCAGTAGATTAACATCACATGCAACATACTCTTACTACCTAAAATTTAAAGCTCAAGATATTTAACTATGTGTATTGTATTTATTAATCAAAATCCAAGAGGTCTGTAGAAGGCCAATGACAAAAAACAAGCACAATGTATTGAGACACAAATCAGAGTTAATGAAAGCAAACTGGATGCAACTGACACGTGAAAGGAAATGGAATCAAAAAAGAAGGTGCTTATTTTTCTAGCCCATATGCATTTCTTCTCATTCAGAAAAAAGAATCTGACTTTCAAGCCAGCTGTAACTATGTTCAGGCTTTGCACTACAACTAGTCATCAGTTTTACAAATCTAAACAGACACACTGTCCAGATCAAAAATCAAGAATTGAAGAACAGCTATATGGTAAAATTCTGATATAACAGAGCAATGAATCCACTGTTGCGGGCTGAATTGTATAAGCACTTTTAGGCCTCTTAATGTATAATACTTTTAATTGGTGGAGAACGATGCCACTCCCATTGTACCTGCATAACCACAAGCAGATTTGGTGCTGAGTAATCATTAATAATTTAAGAGGGTGAGGAAGAAGTCACTCTACATTTTTCTTAATGCTAGGCCTGAATCTCAAGCAGAATTCACACAAAGTCATGCAGTTTTAACTAAAATGCTATGATTTGCAGTTTTAGAAACTTATGTAAGGAAATGAACTTAAAAAGAAATGGCATCTTTTTTTCCCCAAAAAACAACTTCATTTCACAAAAGCTTCTCTTAGGTGTGCCAGACAAAAGCCTGAGGTATTTTTTAATCACTACAGCAAGCAGTAGCATGCTGTCAAGAAACTGAGATGAAAACACGAGTGTACATTTGAAATGATTTGAAGCTGAAGCAATAATAGGTATTTATACTACCTCTGAACCTTCAAGGAGTTTACAGAACCCAAAGGATAGGAGATGAGGAAGATACAGAGATGAGATGAGCCTGTTAGAGACAGACACAACAAAGACAGAGCAAAATAAAGAAATACAAAGATGAATGATACAGTTGTATAGATACAGATTATACATTTTATCATGGATACAAGGAAATGTAGAGCAATCAAGAATAAATATCAGATGAAAATGTTTTTAAATTCAAGCTGAATTTTAGTAATCTAAAACAGTGGATAATACAAGTTGTTTAAAATATATGCATTTGAGAAGAATATAAAACAAGAAATAAAACATTAACTAATTTAAGCCAGAATTAACTACCTTTGAATTTGCTTTCTCTTCAGAGAAAGCTAAAGCAATCTAGATCCAATATTTCCAGAAAACTTGGGTGTATATATATGGCATTCATTGTGACTTATTCCCAAAATGAAGGAATACAGTCACATATCTAGGAATACCTTCCTACCCTTTTCATATAGCTCCAAGCAATGTCCATCTCTTTTAACATGGTAATATTGATATAAGAATTTCACATGCTATAAACTATCTCTGAGTTGTGGCATAAATGCTTTCACTGATGTTTAGAAGAGATTAGGAAACTGAGGAAAGCAACAAACACCATCATGTAACTGGTAACTTAGACTTCCTGGAATATTGAAGCATATGGTCGTGTATCAGACATCCAAACCTAATCTTAAACACCTCCACGTCTATTCATACTCCATAAAACAATGGAGAAGTCTAAACCAGCTCAAGTTAACTGAAATAACTGGAAAAAGGCTTGACAAAGAAAACAACAAAATTAACAGCTCCAGCAGCTCATGTTATTGACTCTGAAGATTTACAGTTTAATATGCCACAGTTTCCTTCAAGTTCTTTGGCATATCAATAAATCTCTCCTTGGAATTTCAAAATTTCTCAAAATGATGCATGGCATAATTCCATTTTTACATTAATAAAGTGTCTGCTCTGACATCAAGACAGAAGAAACAGTTATAAAAAGCATGTGTATTGAACAAGTAAGCACAAGTTCACACTATTATGGATAAAGAACATTTCAGCAAGGTGCACGGAAATACAATTTATAAGTAACTTATCCTGCCATGCTCCTCTCCCCTGGTTCCTCCCTATTTAACTTTCATCAGTCGTAAGATCTCATTACATACACACACTGAACTTCAGACTAAAAGTGAAACACCAATTCAGAAAACCTAAAATGCTCCTTCTTTTCCTAACTACACTTTTGTCAAATCAGTTACTTTTCCATGCTATGCACATTTAAATTCTGAATTGCAAAAGCCTTCATAAAAGGGGAGAGGCTTATGAAATTATTTTAGCATTCCTCTAACAACAGAAAGTTACTGTAGATTCATATTGTCTAGCATTTTAGACCACATCATAGGAATTTACAGACACGGCTCTTGTGTATCGGAGTGAAAAATCTTCTGCTCTCACTAAGTTAAATAACCAGACTTTCTGAAGATGATTTACTAATTACAAAGATTCATATTTTTACCTGCATTTAACAGTATTTATGCTAAAATTACTTGCCACCCCCTATATTGGGTATTTGGCATCAAATTAGACTTTTTTTAAAAAATCATTTTTCATACTCTTATGCCAAATTTGACTGTCGTTTTTATTGGAACATCAAAAGCAGGCTTTTAATTCTCACAGTTTTGATGCTTAATGAAAAGTGAAAGTTAAACACAGCATGGCAGCATTAAAAATGCATGGTAAATCCATAGCACCCTGACATCTTAGCCCTGCAGAGGATGTGAAGAAAAGCCATTGTAAACAAAAGATAATACTACTAAATACAAAGCAAATTAATTGGATGATCTGACAGGCTCTTAAACAAAGAAAAAAAGGAGGGAGAACATATGTACAACTATCTTCCAGCAAAGATATCATTCCAGCACAGCCATATATTGAATTTAAGCTTATCTCTTCATTTTCAGACTTCGCTTCTGAATATCTGGGAATTGATATGTTAATAAGCTAGTACACTCACTACTTGGACAAGGAGGGGTTCTGCATCCCCAGCTCTACCACATAACTCAGACAGTACAGACTTAAGGCTCTGAACCACCTATGGTGCAAACTGCAGATTGCTAAGGATTTGTCATCTGTTAAACTCTATGAACTAAACCCAAATTTAACCACACTGGAAATTTCCTTTTGTGCAGAAAATTGTCCAAATTCTCCTGTCTCATTTCAAGAGAGACAAATAAGTGGCCTTTTTACATTCCTGGCACTTGCTGCTTCTGAAAGCTCTGATCTTTGATCTGCTAGCTCTTCAGTAGCACCAGAGATGATCTGTTTTTCTTCCCACAGTCTTCTAGGAATTAAGCTTCTCATCCAGAAAGTAAAAGCAATAAGAAATTATTTTACTATTCTAATGCATTTTTATATTAAAAGAGATACTGATAGTGTTGCCAATCTATGAAACATTTTACGTTCATACATTCCATACAATATTTGTGCACAAATGGGAATAAGGAGACTAAAATGCTGCCTTGATTGCATTTTATCAGTTTGTCCTGAGGATACAAAGATGTGCCTCAAAGCATGTTCTTGACAACACTATAAAGTGTTTATATCCCTTAATTTTGCTCTAGCTGATTTTTGTTTTCCTTTCAACTGATCCAAAGTTATATGTTAACAACTCATTTTTCCATTATTATGAGATGCTTCTACAGATAGTCTGTAGCAAGCTAAACAGAAATACATAGCTGCAGTGAGCATAACACTGTAGCTGAACTGTAGCATTTGGGTCATGAGGAAATGGCAGAGGAAAATGCTCAGAAACCTCACTGCTACCTCTGGTCAAGGACAGCAGAGTTCCTGAAAGCTGAGCTTTTCAGTGTGGATTCCTGCATAATTTACACACCCCATACTACATAAAGGTATGCAGGGCAAAGAAATAAAGAATAAGCCTGAAGAGGTAGCAGTCAATGTGCCTGAAAATCAGAAGCTCTCCAGAATCATCTCTTTCCCCCCTCCTTTATGCCCATGAGCTCCTTATTTGCTGTTGTCTTGTAATGAGAAAAAATTGTGACCCTATTTAAATCTAAAAACTTACACTAAATTTTTGTCTTCTAAAACTAATACTAACATTAGTACAGTTCAGACGATAAAATAAGATTCAGACTCTTTAGTAGGGTAATGTTTGGTAAGAGAGAAACTTAAACCAGCTCCTTTTTGCTCTATTACAGGGCTATCATCTGTTTTGAAGAGGTCAATGCTGGGTGACTGCCAAACATACATTAGCACTTAAGGGATGCAAGTAGAAGTGCAATGCTTCAAATTGATTAAGACACACCTGTGTCCAAACAACCTGAGCTTGGAACTCTTCCCTGTAATTTAGATTAAAAGTTGATCTACCTTTGTGTAAGTTTTCTTAAAACTATTTACATTTGTATTGTTTATGGCACATTTAATTTAATCCAAATAAACACAGTGAAAGTGACAAAGTGATTTTTTTTAACCAGGGGTCAGAGTGCTCTGAGGTGTCTTCACATAAGCACATGTACTGGAATTTTCATGTCTTGTAACTGGAATTTTCATACCTTGCAAAATAAGCAAAGTCAAATCCTGTAATAGTATGTCTTCCTACTTACAGAATTACTTAACCACTGAGTGTATAAAACTAGAGTGTTTAACACATTCCCAGAAAATCCTAGGCAAAATTGAGGTGTTCGTGGAGTGTATTACTGCATCAGTTCCAGTAACAGACACAGAAAGTTACCGAGATTGAGCTTATGATACTTTCACAGTTTGCCTTGAGAGGTTTTTTTAGGAGACCTACTGCTTATATGGTATATAAGATTCAGTGCAAAAAGCCTATAGAATGCAGGGTGCCACTTTGCATCCTGTGGAAACAGGAATAGGAACATTATAACAGTAACTCCCTTAAGTGTCTCCTGAATATTTAATTTAAAGTCATCAGCAAGAGTTGCACGATCCAGAGGAAAGTTGCCCTAAAAAGGACTTACAATCATCCTACTTGCTTGAACTCTTGTGTATCCATATGTATAATCACACACATCTTAGTAAATACCATTTTTTCTTACTCTTAAAATGATCTTCTGGCATAATTAGTATGTTTCTTTTTAATAAGTTCTTCAGATGAAGTTATATGTTGCCTTTTAAGTCTGAGAGTCTTTCTCAGGAAAGCACCCAGATTTAGAATTATTAAAACTTTTATGGCAATGATTGAAACAGAAGGTCCTCCCATGAAACCTAAGTTAATCTTTACACCAACAGCTCCATTTTTCCAGGTCAGCCACACTACTACTCTTTTCCCTTCTGCCCTACGCCTCACAGCACAGAGCTGCCTCACCCACCCTGCACCTTCCCTGGGCTGTGGCTGCTTCCTCTCCCCCCACTTCACAGGGTGACAGGGGAGGGCACTGAACCAGTGACAGCAGCAGGGACTGACTCAGATTTCATGGGGATTTCTAGAATAAGAGTCACAATAGTCCAACAGTGTTCAGGCAAAAATGTTGTGGGTTTTTTGATGAGACTGGAACAGAGACTCAGTAATTCCACAATCTATAATTCTAGTCAATTAATTGCAAATATTCGCAAAAATTGCATGCCAGTTTCATAACGCAGGCCTGTGCTTACGTGAATAAGGAAGGGTCAGTAAGAAACCATTCATTGTGATTAATCTCTAACAACAGTACAGTTTATAAATACTTCTGTAAAAGCACAAAAGAAAGATGTCAAAACAGTATTTTAGTGAAGAACCATTCTGCAAATGTGCTCTGTTATTTTCATGAACGTGGTTTTCCAAAAAGTGACTTTGTGAAGTAACAGGGCTCTGCTATTGTGGCATCTCTTTGAAAATGTTTCTCTCATTTCTCAACCCCTCAAACTCAACTATGAGATCTGAAGCACCAATTGAACACCAGTTAGTACATATCCTGTAACAGAAACTCTTCCAGCAACCTATTACATTTTAACTAAAGAAGTTCTGGCTAGTCAGCATAAGTCAAAAATAGTCAGATCATATTTCTGGCACTCACAGAGCACGTCCACAGCTCAGAGCAAAACTGCGAAGATGCTCAAGCACAGCCTGAAGGATCTCACAGTATGCCTAAAGCACCACAACTGTACTTGAGCTGTGCTGCATCAGGATTAACACGCCATGCTGTTACCCAGGACAGAAAACCACACTAACCAGCTAGCCTATTTCCAACACCTGAACTAGCTCCCTTGAATATCTCTTCACAGCCATGAATTGCACAGGATACCTAAACCTCAAATTTAAATAGGTGTGTTACTGCATGCATAAAAGGAACCACTCATGAAAAAGGTGCCACTTTTACACAGTAGCTTTTCAGAGCAGAATCACACCAAGTTCAAGCTGTGGGTACAAAGCACATGCGATACCGAATAAGCAGATGCTAGTGTAAGATCAAAACACAAAATAAAGCAATGCATTACCATTTTTATCCATGGAATGGGGCTCAGACTGCTTCTTTCCAATATCAGCAAAGGATCTTACAATTGGGATCCTGTTGCTCAGCTTCTTCTGGTTCTGATGGTGATGCTGTTTCAGTAATGCCTCATGTACTCTGTGACGAACATCCTCACTGAGCTGCCCAGAACAGACCTGCTGGTCCAGAATCATATCTGAAAATATACATATAAACGTAATAAAAGAGGGGAAAGACTAAATATTTTGGTTTTGAATTGCAACAATAAGAGTTGCTATCCTGCAGGATTACCAATGAAAGGTATCAGTTCCTTTAATACAATACAATTAAATGTAAGTTTTTTTAAAAAGTGTTTCACTCTCAGAAAAAAAGAAAAAAATCAAAATTATGCAATTAACATTAAAAAGTCAAACCCTCAAAACATATGTTGTTCCCAAATCAAGGTCACCTATAGAATTCTTAAATCAGTCCTTATTGCTGCCATACATTTAAACTGAGGATTATGATGTGTATGAGGTGTCTTTTTTTTCCAAAAACTTCTACCCTATTTACTACAAATGCTGTGGGGAAACAACTTTTTTATTCCCTTTACACTGAGCATAGGATATCACAGTCTAGCTGTTTATTTCTTACAACTGTAATTACAATGTTATCAGTGCTGTAAATACAAAAAATTTCACATATGACAATACAGAAAAAATTGCTGCATTATTTACGAGTACTTAATAGGAGGCTGGTTTTACTGCCTGATGGTACATGTTCCTGTACGTGAGTCATTACATGGAGGTGTGAGTAAAACTGATCCCCCTGCATATTTGGCGTTCACTGGCAGAAAACAAGAAAGAAACAAGAAAGAAAGAGAAAATAGGAAAGAACTGTTGAGAATTTCATTGAGGATTTTTTAAACATTATTTTGGGAAATCTTGTCAGCAACAGTAATAAAACTTAACAGAAAAAGAAAGGAAAATAACAAATTCTATATAAAATCAAGTAGAACAGCTTTTAAGTACACACTGTCCTTGGAACTTCATTGGAAGGAACTGTACTGCATAAAAATAGTGATATAATAATCTGAGTTAGAAACTCCTTCTTCTGGAAATCCAGACAGCTCAAGTTTCTGTGCTGGAGTCAGATTCTTACAGTAAAAAGTAAGCTTTTTCTTGCAGAAAAAGCAAGGAAAAAAAAAAAAAAAAAAAAAAAAAGAGAGAAAAAAGAAAAATATGCAACATCAGTAAAAACAAAATTTATCAGGTCTCTGATAATTTTGATAATTGCTGAGAGCAAGAAAAGAGATAATAAAAGGCATTGAGTAATTATGCTTCTTAAGACTTTAATTGCTAACAGTGGTCTATGTACTGTGTATAAATTTTAAATACACAACAGTTTTTCTGAAGCTCTGAATATCCATATGAAACAAGCCAATGCATCATGAACATAGCTGCTTTAAGAGTGGAACAACAAATTTCTTGCTTGTTTCAGTTATTCTGAAGAGGCTACCAACAAATTTACATCTATGATGACACACACAAAGACAAGTTTAGGTCCATGATAAATGCAGCTGCAAACAGATGCAAACATGAGAAATGTTTCTGCATCTCACAATGCAGAGTGATGCAGAGGTTTTCAAGTTGCCTTTGATCCTCTCCAGCAATTACATTCTAAAAAATATACACAACAGTGCTGATCAAACAGCATATGCCAAAGAATAATACTGTCTGGTGGTGTGCCAAAACCTGCCTTTAGGGTGCTTCACCTGACTCTGAAGGGAACGCTGGAGAGAAATGTTAGCTTGAACACCATGAAGCAGGTTATCTCTGCACTCCCACTCTAGATAGTTTGTTTCTATTACTCAAGAGTCTCATGTAAGAGACAGCGAGGCACTGCAGCAAGATGAGTGACAGGCAAAAGAGAAGGTAACATAAGTTCAAGATAAAGTCTTCACTAGAAGTTTTCAGAAGGAGCCAAGACTTTGTACCACATAAGAAAAAGGGAAGAAATCTCCAGCTCCAAGAAAAATGCTCATTTTTCTGCTCATCTCCATTGCCTTTTTAGGAACTGTCTGCACTGAGCAGATTATCTTGCCTTTGGATACCCTGCATACATAAATGTGCATGTCACAGTTCCCCAAACTGTACTTTCTGGCCAGTACTTTCTGTAACAGGAAAGGAGATCTTCAGGGGAAAAAAAAAATTATAAATATATAACTTAGGGCATCTGTGCTAAAGCATATTGAAATGATCCTCTCCTCCTGATTTGTTAATTCTACTGACTGAAAGACAAATTGTAGAAAAGGCAAAAACTGAGATTACCTTCTTTGAGTTGCTCTAAAACAGAAATCAAAAGGAAAACTGAAAAAAAAAGGACTCTTCTAGAACAGGGAAATTTAGTGTTGTCGTCATCACCTTGCTTACAGATCAGTGGAATGCCACTTCTATGGTGTCATTCCTGGAATTACAGTATTTTCAATATTAAATATTAAAATACATTAACTGCTGAGGATGATGTCAATGATGAGGAAATTATTTACTTGAGGAGAGAAAATGCCAGAAAAAAGAAAATAATTTCCCATTTCCACAAATAAATTTATAAAAGCTATACTGTAAAAAAAAAAAAAAAAAAAAAAAAAAAAAAAAAAATGTGAGGTCCAAATAATTTAAGCTGTGTACCAGATGAAATGTCAGCAATTCAATGCTGAATGTATAGATTAATATGTATGAATAGATGGATGTAAACTCAGTATATACCAGCAAACCTGATGGTATTTACACCTCTAAGTCTTTCAAATTTTATAACTATGCAACTGCAAGACAAAATAAGAGACTAATGACAAAAAAAATAGAACACATGGGCTTTTATGTGCGTCATGATTGCAATAACAGCTGACTAAAAAACCTAATTTAAAAGCCAAGGTTTGTTTGGTTTCTGGTTGTTTTATTTCCATTAAAGACAGAGGGGAAAACACAAGTAAGCCTAAAGCAGTATTTTATGGAAAACACTGAGCTGAAATTCTGTCCCTCATCTTACCCTGTCTCTCACTGGAACCTAAAAACACACTTCTCTAGTAAGTTAGGCACTAGAAGCAACAGAAAACTAACCATCAGGATTCTCAGGCTGCATTTGTGGACCACGACCCATTTACAGTGTTTACAATGGTGATTATAAACACGTTATCTAAGCCAGCGGATTTAGCTCACTTATCCAAGGAGGCAGAGTTGTTCCAGTGCACTGAGAGATGGATGCTATTTCCATCTCCACCTGAAATTACTTTGTTCAACTCCTCAGCTAAATTACTTGAAAAGAAAAGACAGCAAGTGAAAAACACCTGCTTTTTAAAGTAACAACATGCAATTTTACTGAAGAACAAGAGCAAGTATTTTACAAACTGTAAATTTTAAAGACAAGGCTAAAATTCCCAGCCTGCAGCTCAGAAAGCAAGCACATTTGTAAGTCAGAGCTATGCTAACACTCTGCAGTGGATCCTACCAAAAGAAACCTACAGACATCACAAGACAATCTATTTTACACCTCTAAAAAGAACAAGCGCCATGAGTGACACTGGTTCTGTCTCTAGATACAAAATAAAAGCTGAGGCTGACTTGTGCAATCTAAAAAAATTCTCAGATTTGTGGTTAACATGGGAAAATACAAAACAACAAAAAAAATGCCCTGCTACTTAGAAGCTGGCACAAAATTTACAATTTGCCCATAGACAAAGGAACAAAACCTGATAAAGTTTTCTCCGTAGAGGTAATCAATAGATGGCAAGCTGCAAATAAAGCGAACAACTGCAAAAACCTGGGTAAGTGAGAAGGTGAAAGCTGAAGAAGAGACAGGTGTAGGGTCAAACAAAGAAGCAGACTGCTCACCAGCAATCCCACGCTTTGTTACAGCATTTTTAATAAAAGTTAAATTTACTGTAAAAGCACAGTCAGAAACCTAATACAATGTGTCACAGCTGAAACAAAAGGCTCCAGTGACATAAAACCCAAACTGGAGACAGTTTAAATAGGTCATTATTATGGAGTAAAGTATCTTAAAGCAAACAAAGGCAAAAGAAGACTTGTTCAGATTGAAAGCTTAACATGATATTACCAAAATCAATAAAATTGCACACTTGGGATGTAATGCCCTGAGTTGAGCACAGTCCAGTGACCTCAATCACAAGATTAAGCTGTTACACAGATTGAAAATTCGATCGTGAGAAACATACAAAAGACTGCTTGGGAAAAAGCAATCAGATCTCTGGATTGGGAAGCATGGTAATATTTAAAACTTAAAATATAAACTACTATTACATTTAAGCTATTTAAAATAAATGGGTCCAATATTTCAAACATATGCAAGTTGCAAAAGCACCACTGTGTAATGCTGAAGTCACAGTTTGTATTTGAGAAGGTTTGACATTTCTTCATGGTGCACTCTGCACAACGACAAGAAAAACCAAGATCTGTGATTCATTTCGTGAAAAAAGTATTGCCATTACTGGCTGGACCAAGCAGTTATTGAACCAAATGACAGAAAATGGCATCATATGTTAAGTAGAAGAACCTTTTGGGTTCAATCAGTGGTTACAATCAAAAAAAAAACAGATGGTAATCTGAGAATCTACATGGTTTCAAAGGAACTAAATGAAAATATCAAAAGAGAACATTTTCATCTGCCAACTTGAACAACACAGTGAAGCTGCTCTCTAATGGTGCAGCCAGATTCTGGCAAATACATCCTCAAGAGAGAAGTTCCAAAATAAATTGTTTTGATTACATAGATTTTTTAGACTTCCTTTTAGCATATGTTCTATACAGAAGTGATCGATAAAATATTGCTATATCAAATGTTCAAAGGAATTCCTTGTGCATGGAATGCTTGCTTACTGATATAGAAGCCACCACAGACATCTGAAAAAACAATGTCACATATTAATTACTAATTAATTACTAAAGTAATTAGTAATAAAATTAAAATACTAATAAAAAACTCCAAAATATGTTTAATTAAAAAATGTAATTTTAAACAAGATAAAGTTCAGCAGAGGAATTGAGCTCTTTTCAAGGGAAAAGTAAAATCCATATTACAAAATTTAAGAAAAATTTTAAAACTTCAAGGATTAAGATGCTGTTTTGCTGCAGGATGGCCATTTTGTAAATTAATCTCAGAAGTTTCTATTATAGTAAGATACTGTCTATGAATTCAGCATCATAGGTATGTATAAGCTCTTTATCAACAAAGAAAATCGGGTGCCTGTCCAAAGAAATTTACAGTCTTGTAGATCAAGTCATTTTTTAATAAGACAGTTGGAATGAAAAATAATCTAATAAAGAACGGACGTGCTGGAAGACAGAATGATATAAAAATTCTCACCACATCACTGGTGCCAAAATATTTTTACACAGAATTATTAGAGTTTCCAGGGATGAAATACAAAATGTTCTGAAAGCCATACAAACAGTAGAAAAGATGTTTTTCATCTGTAGATTTTACCACAAGCCCAATAAGGTCCTAAAACATGGACTTTAATAAAAGAACTTTTCAAGGGCTAAGAGCTGAGAGTGCAATGGCTTGATGAATGACTGCTTCTAGATTAAAAGCCTGGACTAAAACAAATTGGAATTCTTTATCTCAGTTTAGCAATGAAGATTAGGTATACATTTTTCAGGGACATGAAGACTGGGACTGCATTTACAGAAAGATAATTTCATATTGGAATATAGGCCAGATACCAAGACTTTACCAACAGCACACGACATGCATTTCTCCCTAACAAAGAGGGAGGTAAAGACAGGAAAAGAGGGAGTGCACGTGCACAACTACTTTATTTGTTCTCAAAAGATATGTTATAGTAATGCAGTAAAATTATCAACAGATTGCATTAAAAAACAAAACCTATAGTAATAAACTATGAATCACAAGTATAAGAGTAACAAGACCATGGACCATTTTTGCAAAGTCTCCTACATGCAGTATATGCAGTAGCATTGAAAAGAACAACCAAAAGTGACCATCAGGATTCATTGGGCCAGCCTAACACAAGAATGGCCTGCAAGTAAAATAAGAAGGAAGCTGAATACTGAAAAAAGTTTAAGCCCTTAAGTTAAGCAACCACTTCTCTAAATTCTGAAGTGTCAGGACTGTCAGATACAACTGGAATATGCATTAACTCCAGGGTGCATCGTACACTTTTATTGTGCAATAAGTATGACTGTAATAGCAACCCAGTAGAACAGACAAGAAAAGACTTCCTGAGAGACAAAAGTTCTCTAATTTCAGGTCCAGTGGTAGTTTATATGAAAAAACAGCAGTCTGTCATATTATTTGGAATTATCCAATTTCAAACATACCTAGCACAGATATCTTTGGTGGCATGCTTGTCATCAATATTATTAGCCTTTGTCCTCACAGCACTGCATAATGTGTGCCACTCTAAAATTTTGGAAGAACTGGAAAGCAGGAACTACGTATGGAGCATTGGAGTAACAAATTGCAAAGGAACTTAATTGACTATGAGGAGACGGTGTTAGTAAACACAAATAAAACTAATAGACAAAAGCAACTGGAATATTAATTTTACTTCTAGGGAAAAAAACAACTGTTCAAGGAAACCTGACATGGAACATTTGTAATTTGCAGAAGGATTCACTTGCCAGAAAAAACTGCTGCAAAGTTATTTAAAGAAAAACAAATTACATTATTTCTCATTAAATTTTTAGAGGGAACAAAACCAAACCCTCTCTCAAAAACAAAGCAAGGTGCATGCAAACCTCATCATGTGTAAGATCACTTTATCAGAAGGATAAGCCTACTAAACCAATAAAGAAACAAACAAAAACCACCCACATCTGCTGCAAAACCAGGTACTTTTTAAGTGAAAATGGTATGTGCCAATTCATCTGAAAGCTTCTTAGAAGAAACGAGTTTTCCTAAACAAGAAATCGAGGTACCCCAGAAGCAGGACTGATTCAAAAGAGCATTTCAGTAACTCATCAAATTCTCTACTGAAGAACAATTTACATCTCTGATGAGTTCCAAAACAAAAGTAGTATTGTGACTGATCAAATCCTTGGGCATGTTAACTAAACAAACAAACAAAATTACTACAGCTAACTAGGGATTAAGAGATTATAAACATGAATTCATCATGGTCTGACTACACAACATCTCCCAAAAATAAACAAAAGAAAAAAAAAAAGTTACTATTGTAACTACTTATTGTGTTAATCTTTTTTTTTTTTTTTTACCTCCTTAAATAAAACGCATTCTGGAAGGGATCTTTTAGCAGACTACAGAAATAGTTGGTTGGTTTCTGGATTAAAAATATGAAGCTCAAGGTTGAAAACCTTAATGAATTATAGAAGAAAAAAAAAACTAAAAAAACCACAAAAAACCCCACCAGAGAACATAAACCAGCTAATCTAAGTACTTCTTGATATGTAATTAATTAAATAAATAATAAAGCATCATACTGATGAACACCTTTGTTCTTTCAAATCATCTGCTTTTTTTCTTCCTGTTTATCTTTAACATTTTATCATGATCAAGAAAAATTGAGGCTTTGATTCAGACCATGATTCATGGGAGAATCAATCTCAGCACAAAGTAGAAACCCACACAAGTGTCTTCAGATTTGGATTAATAATACCTTGTATATTTGACATAACCAATTTGGAAATGGTAAATGCAAAAAAGCAACTACCAGTAGCTAAGCCAATTTTAATTCCACTGTTAAACATAGCCCACTGAACAATAACTCCCTTACCTGACAATGTAAATATCCAAAATACTATTTTCTGGTCCTTATACAGCATTACGTATCGCCCATAAAGCAGTTTTCTTGATAATCTTGAATGCTACGAAATTTTCTTGCTCTGTCTTTTGCACCTTTAGCTAAACTAAAGTTTGCAAACTTTATTTGTATATTTTCCATTTTCTACTAGCATGCTGCTTTGTGCCTGTGACAGGGCTACAAAAAGGCCCCAACAACCACTCATGCACCATTTCTCTGTGCATGTGCTTTTTTCCCAAATTTACAACTTTACATCATATTTAATATTCAAGCAAAGTTTGTAATATGAAGAATACCATAAATCTAATGCAACATTTGTAAATTAGCAATATTTGTATATTTTTTGTAAAATATCATTTGTATGATTTACAGATGCAAGGATACTAGTCCAATAACCATCATGACCATGAGACTAGTCCTCAATCTCAGTAAATAAACAGCAAATTACAGACCCCAGATTATAAATCAGTACAGTTCTTTGCTCCGTGTTTTCTCTGCTAATGAGGACAAAGATTTTTATATAGGAGCAAGCACACAGTACTAGAAACCGTCTAGGACTCATGAGTCATTGGACAGCATGTTTTCATTTTAATGATGAGCCTTTAAATTCTAACATAAATATATTTCTATTGTAATACATATATTATCCCTGTCTTTATAAATTAAGAGTTCAGTTCTTGTCTATGAAAAAAAAATTATTTATATATTATCTAATTCATATAGCTGTTGTATTTGGTAAGGGAAATAATCACACCAGACTGAGTGATTCTAGCACAGCCACACAACCAGTTTTAGGACTCCTCAAGGATGTGCAATACAGGTCTGTACTATACAGCCCCTAACAACCTGCTTTATTACACTAACAAATGCACTATAAGAAAAAAATCCCCTGTAGTAATTAGCCACAGCTTTTATGGGGAAACTCCAGGAATGCAGAAAATAGAATTCAGTCACAATCTCATTTTGGGCAAACAAGACTCATCTATTATCTTGTCTCTTGCATTCTGCTTCTTCTTAAAAGCTCTACAATTGCAGCTGCCAAATACACTTTCATTGGCAAAAATGCACTCAACTTCAGTTAAAGACTTCTGTAGTTAAAGAAGTTAATGCATCTTAACATTTTTTTAAAATTACACCTAATATTATTGGTCTTGATTCCATTCTCAAGTCATTTCCTTAATTCTCATACATTTTAAATGGTCTGTTTTCATGTCACTTAATTATGTTGAATACTTCCCTATAATTTATTTTTGAAAGCTAGATTGTCTGCAATTAGCATAGCAGTAGATTCAGTTTATGGAAGTTAGCACCTGTATCATTCGCAACGTGAGGTGGCACAGCAGGAGCAGAGAACATGCCAGTTTTAATGAAGTATTTTCAGACTGTCCTCTCTGCTCCATTTAAATTTCCTCCTTCACGTAAACATTTATTCTGAAAACAGCAAGAATGTAAAATATAAATAAATAAATAAATAAATAAAATATTTACCACTTGTGTCCATTATTAGCTTATTTTCTGATGCATCAAGTAAAACATTTCCTAGGAGTTCCTAAACTGAACTGATTCTTATGCAATATCTTTCTTCTATGCAATTTCATAAGCACCTGATTTTTAAGACTAATTTTCGTAACTAGTAAATGCAACATCAGTACATACCTGCAATTTCTTCAATAGAGTTAGCTCTCATGTCCAGAAGAACTGTGCCATTCAGGATACAGCTTCTCAGCTCAAACAAGCTATGCAGTGACAGTGTGGCAACATATGGTTTGCTCCACCTCTCTCCACCATCCTCTACATCTTCTTCAAACTTCAGCCACCTGTACAAACAACCATTTTTTTAACTCCATCGTGTGTAGGAATGAAAAATAAATTACTTCCATGGATACTGAAAGATTGCTTTTCAACATGTATTCGGATTTCACTTAATTCCTCCTTTGTAGGAAATCATGAGAAACTTCCCTTGCCTGCATCTTCTCATACAATGCTATATTATACCATTTTTGAGATAAATTCTAACCACAGAGATGAAAAGAGAAATGTATTAAGCAATCGTTATTGTATTTTACAAAAACTTTGAGCAATTCTTTGACATACAATGATATTTCTATAATAGAACAAGAAGTATGAAAAGGACAGAATAAAAAAATCTGTGGTAGAGAAAAAGAAAAGCTATACATAATAAGAATACAGGTGAGAACACTCTCCATTTAGTCTTCACTTCAAACTACAGAAACATTTTTCATTTGCAGTCAATATACTGACATATCTACACTTCTCATTGTTTGCATCCATTATCACCACCATATTATCACAAAAGACAGTTACTTTCTTAGTTTGTTACTGAGCTTAACTACACTAAGGTGCACATAAAGGCAGTAAAACTATTTAAAATTTAGGCTATTTTTCATTTAAAGGTTTATTGGATTAAAATTAAAACTTCACAGGCACATAGCAGCAATGTATAAAGACTTGTGAACAGCCATTCAAGCTACAAGGCACAGGCCTCACTCAGATGAAACATAAATATGAATGACATGAAATAACACTTAAGAATCTAGTAACAGCATCATATCTTACTATTTTGAGTATCATTTGCATCTTAGATTCAGTGCAAATCTGGAGTAAAGTAAAAGGATACATGAAACTGGCATGAAAGGATCAAGTCTTTTGTTAAGAGTCACCTGGATGAACTTTCTTGCTTGACTTAGACTGTCTACTTATAAAAAACACACATTAGAGTACTAAACAAACAAAAACCCAGAAAAGTCTGTTAATATATGCAAAAATGTTTTGAATTAAAGTTATTAAGTCTTTCAAGCATAGGCAGCTGTTGCTGTGTGGAGTCACGCAGCCTGCCAGCTTGGCAAGGTCTGAACAGCTGCAGCCCCAGCACAAGCCTCTACCACCTCACTCAACAGCACTCAGCTATTTTATATGAATCAGGCAGCTGAGAAGTCAAGCAGAGCCTCACACCTTCACACTTATTTCCAAACAGCAGGGAAGCATAGAGCCTTAAGACCTCTAAACCTGAGCAATTTCCAGTTTTACCAAGCCTCACAGCTCAGTAACAAGCACAACTGTCCTGTTTGGTCCTTGGCACACCTAGCTAACTGTGTTTCTAATTGTAAAACATGCATGTGTTGCTGTGTTTTAGATACTTTCTTCCTTTCAGTCTTTGTGTACCAGATGCTCACCCTTCTGATGCCATCCAGCAAGCAGCCACTACTTTCAGTGACCCACTCACCACCAGCATATCTGCTCCCTTCCCAATGCATTCCATTTCTTCTAACTGTACCATCTGTCTCCTAATTACTGTCCCATTATTTACACACTATTTTTACCCAGCTCCTCAGCTCCTCAAAAATATCCAATATCCAGTGTCTAGTTCTGTCCTCCTCTTTGTATTTAAACATTTCCCCTGTGCTGGCCAGTTTCAGTAACCCATCTTTGCACATAAGACCTTCAGATTTCTGCTCTTCACTCCACTGACATTTCTCTTCCCAGACTCTCTCCTTTACTTTTGTATTCTTTAAAAGAAGCCACAAGAAGGACAGAGCAGAAACAAAGACATACTTCCACAAAGCTGCACCATTATATTTAATTTGCATATGCAAATGAGGTTTCCCAAACAGATTTTCAAAGCTATATCCAAATAGACATGAAACACAAATAAATACACCTCACTGCAACCAAATTCAAAGCCATGATTTGAAAGCAACTTGGGAAAGTTACAGTGAAACATGTGAGAGGGAAAAAAAGTTCATCTTTTATCCTTCTGCGGTTGCACTTGAACTCCTTAAGAAATGGCTGCTCCTGGCTTATGCATGGTGCACGTTTCCAAGCTAAAAATACACTAGACATATTTGTAGCCATATCACCAGAAATACAGCACATTAATTGTCCTGCTTAAACTTCTGCCTCCTAAGACTCTGTAAAATACCTTCATTTTAATCTTCTGTTTTTTGTGCATGTTACCATCATCTTCTACGGTGATTCCAAAACCAGACGAAAAATCATGCTACATATATCCTGAGAACAATGATACAAGCATAGCTTCTTACAGCATATCACCAGAAACCTCAGGCTGTAATTTAACCTCAGGCTCTTCATATAAATTCTTCAACATGGCTTATCTGATTATTCTGCTTCAGTCTGTCCCTGATATAACCTAGTTGGAATATACTGATCAATCCTAAACAGATTTTAAATGTGTTAGAAAAGACAAACATATTTGTGAAAGTTTCATTAAGACTGGTGACTGGACAGAGGCAGGCTCATAACCTACTAGGGACACCTGGACAAGTATAAATCACAAACTCCAGTTTTAAATGGGGTTTACGGTATCAGTCAGACATCAAAGCTTACACATAACATAAAAAAATTCATAGGCAGCTATTATTAATGCTCAAATAATCATAGTTGCCATCATCATCATCTCCATCTGAATTCCAACCAATCTGAATAACATAATTCCATGGGCTGCATCCAATTTGATAGTATTACTAAAACTTCTATTTTTAAATGCATTGCCATACATTGTTACTTAATGAACCAACAGGCTAGTACATAAATGTAAATCATACCCAGTTGAGAAAAATCTACATTTGGAATTAAATTCTATTTTAATTTTAATAAGCATTATCTGAGTTTCCTCATCAAAGGAAAATTATGTTTATCACCTTTTATCTTTTAAAAAATACTCCTGTTATGTCAGATAATCATTACTTAACATATCAAATGAGAAACAGCAACAGAAAACATAAAACAAATCTCTAATCTTATAGTCATTCAATTCTAAGAGTTCAAGTAGTTTTAAAAATCATACCATTTTTACAACCCTCTGAATTCATGTACAAGCTTCAAGTGGCTTTGAAATTCAAATTGAGACATAGATCTCAAGTTTACCAATTTTCTCAGAGAAAAAGACAAAGTTTAATAGATTTATTTTTGCAGTTTAAGCACTTAAATTGACATGGTTAGTAAATAAAAGCCTTTCATAATTTCCCAGAAAACACCACCAACTCCACTCATATAATGACCTCATGCATCACATGCATCTCATGTGCCTGGAACACATTTAGAGCTATCTGAGTTGTGTCCAATCCACAGAAGAGCAGCTTCATTCATACGGTTTTCTTTTACTTGTCAAGACCAGCACAGGTGTATCAGTCACAGAGTTCAGTTCCTCTGATAGCATACTTGATAGAACAAAACATGCCAACAAGAGTTTCAGCCATTTATGTTACTACTGGAAAAATTTTACTTAAGTATGTGTGTGTATATACAGACCTGTTACATCTGCACCAGTTTTTCAGGAGTTGATAGTGAGCACACTTTATTGTAGATTCAGGTAGAACATTTAGGTGCACAATATGAAGTGGCTGAGTTGAGCATGATCTATTTAATAATTTGCTATGTCTGAAGAAGAAAGCTGCAGTATGTATTTGCCTACAGCCTGCTCGAGAGTTATTCATTATTGTTAACTTACCATCTGTATAAATTTCTACATGAGCTTTTGCCTGCCTACATTGATTAGGAGAATTAACTGAAGTAAACAAGCATATTAGATAAAAAGCAGAACAAACCTAATTTTTTTGTGACTCTGTGACCTAAGAAGACAGTTTTGATCCAGGAGACACGCATTTTCACTTCATGTTCATAATTTTTCCATATTACATTGATTTTCTAGTCACTACTAACAATTTGCTTTCTAAATTATAGTCAGAGATTTATTTTTGTAACTGCACAGTTTCATTAAAATTTAAGTCTGAACACTTTCCCATTGGTTCCAAAGTGTCTTTCCAATTTCCTCCTTACTACATACTCTTGCCTGTTCCAGAAAAGTAGTGATATTTGTCAGAAATATTCACTTGATATTAGCAAATAAAAAGTCCAAACATTTTGGGTAAAACTTGCCACAACTCATTAATTACTTTCCAGCCACAACCAGGAGAGGCTATCAGGACAGATTTGAAGATGAATTGCTTTTTTAATACTTGAAGTTTGCCACTGTACTATTGTGTATGTAAAAGTATCCAACAGTTATATACCAGTGTGCTCCTCCAAAAACTTTGTGGAAATATTTTTGGGGTGATAGAAACATTCTCTACATGCATTTTCTACACAATTGTACAGCTGGACCATATACAAAAAGTATTTTATTAATAAGGCTGACTATCAGTTCTGAAAGGTATGTGTTTTTTCTGGCTTGAAATGATGTCAGCTTTGAATCTGATGATCTTAGAGGTATTTTCCAACTAAAATGATTTTACAAATCTATGAAATCAATTAATGGGGGGAAAAGGAATTAATTTTATCACTATATTAACACAACTTAGTTACTCCATTCCGCTCTCTAACTGCTTCCATGGATGGCATAGCCTAAATCAGATCTCGGAATGCAATAGATTGTAAAAGCAGTGCACTTCCGTGCTCCTAAATAACTAATTTGCAGGAATAATTTTACTCATGAAAAATGTTGTAGAAAATGAAGAATGCCAAACCTTGGAATCTTCTAAACAAACTAAAACAAAACCAGAAAAGGAGGGCCTACAAGAAAGCTGAAGAGAGACTTTTTACAAATGCATATAGCAATAGGACAAGAGGGAATGATTTTAAACTGGAAGAGGATAGATTTCAATTAGATATTAAGAAGAAATGCTTCACTATGAGTCTGGTGAGGCACTGGAACAGTTTGCCCGAGGAAACCGTGGGTGCCTCCTCTCTAGAAGAGATCAAGTACAGGTTCAGTGGGACTTTGAGCTGCCTGGTCTAGTGAGAGGTGTCCCTGCCCATGCAGGGGGATTGGAACTAGATGATCTTTGAGGTCTCTTCCAGCCCAAAACATTCCTTTATTCTATGATTCCAAACAAATGAAAGAGGAATAGAGGAGATTTACCCAAAGTACACTAAGCTTCAGTCAAATCTTATCTGTGGCATCCTTTGATATATTACTATTTCAATCAACCAAGGACAAAATGTCTTACACACTTTGCTCAGGTTGTTTTTGAAAAAATTAATTCTGAATCATGCTTGTAATTTCAAACTGAAAAGACATATCTACGACAGTAGAGTGAAGCCAACCCCTCAGTCCATGCAGAGCTTGGTGAAATGAATACATAAACACTTGGTACCATCAACCACTGTCATTAAACACAACAAACAACTGAGTCTTCCTCTCTACTGCTTGTATTTAAATTCATGTACCTGGCCCTATCTCCAAAGCCAGACAGTAAGATTTACAAATATTTCCAAAGACATAGAGTGTATTCTCTCCATATCACACTTTTAATCAAATCAGTATTTCTAAAGCTCTAAATCCATCACTACTATTGAGAATTATCCATTATATTAGTTTGTAAGGATATGATCTTGTATATTAAATGTCATCCCATTTCTATTATTCTACTCAAGTAACCTTGTCCTTTGTGCATATCCTTACCTATTTGTAGAGTAACAATACCTCCTATTTTCTTATCAGCAAGTTTCATTACTATAATTTTATTTTTTGTCATTCAATACTAGAGCTATTTAGTAAGACTAATTCTTCAGAAGTTAGCTGTCACTGCCTTCCAGAGTAATTGTTTCATCTTTCAGCATGATCTGCTGTACCTCTTCTATTAATTCTTTACCCACTCATATAATTTTTACATTAGAATAGATTTGAAGTAATAAATTCCCACTCCTGCATCATATCAAGTACTTTACTAAAAAAGAATTAGATCCACTGTTTTTTCTGTCAGAAAAGTCTGACATGATAAGATTAAGTTAGTCTGACATGATACACCATTGTACTGAATTTTATCCAATTTTCCATTTAGCTACATGTCTATAATTATTCTTACTTTCAAATATTGTTTTATTCTTACTTTTTTACTTACTATTGTTCCAAGCCTTGAATAGCTCTGAAATCTGATGATCGTCAGGCCTGTTTGTTCTGACCATTTTTACCCTTTATTGAATACTGTTGCTGTATTTGCTATAGTACAACAACCCATTTGATAGATTCACTGAAAAATGGGATTTACCATATCCATGAAATGTATATTCTTTCAGCTTTTTAGGATGAAAATTTTTACACCTTCTTATTTGCACAGACAAAGCACTTTGATGCTTGCCTTCATTTTAAATTTGGTCATTTCATTGCCATCTCCTTCACTTCCAACAGCCAGCCACACAGTGTCAAACGCTGTCTCAAATATTTGGATCCAAACTGAAAAACAGCATTTCTCTTGAATTTCTTTCTGCATGGCAGAAATGTTTTCATCTTATTTTTAAAACTAAAGAAATTTTTACTATTACCAATTATATTTCACTCATATCATCAGAGCTCCAAAAATATTTTATTCTAGGCTGTTTCTTCATGTCCTTTTTCAACAATCTTATTTCCATTAAACATTTTAATTATTTTTTTACTTCCCACATGACAACTGGAGACAACTTCATTAGATTTTTCCCTCTTTGAATATTAATAAGATTATTCATAAACACTACTACATTCATTTTGCCCATATGAGAATTTTTCTACATGTAAAGATCTATATTTAGCATCTGTCTATGCCTTCTGTGGACACATAAGAGAAAGGAAGATCACAGAAAATTCTGTGGCCCTGTAGGAAAGCAGGAATTAGCAGTAAAATTAAAGGGAAAGTTAATGTCATATTCATGTGAAACAGCTCACATATGAATGAACCAAGGATTGCTGGGTAATGTAAAGTCTTAATGAAACTAAGCAAGTCATCTCTCCCATATAGGTGCTTCAGGAAACAAGCATGCAAAAAGAAGTTTTGTTCAATATTATTTTTTCCACAGAAATGCAATCTAATCTCTAACAGTCCTTTCACACTAATTTTGTGGAAACGAAACAATCCAACATTGAATACTCAGTCTCAAAATCAACTTATAGCTCGAACATGTTCAACTTTTTGCACCAAAAAAAAAAATCTCATTTTTGCTTTAATCTTTTTATAAGGGTAATTTTATCAGTTTCTTCATGATTCAGAAGTCTGGAAGTTTTTTTTTTAAAATTGTGAGCCAAAATGAGTAATCCCAGTAATTTTTAATTCATATGCATGATATGATTACTTTGATTTTTTCCCTTTGATATTCATTCTGACCTATATTTCCTAAATCCAGATGAAAACATTTGTCTCTGGGAAATGACAAATGCTGTAGTAATACTAGCAGTCTAAGGATTAAAATTATGGTTTTATTTTTAATCTTCATCTCCAAAATCTGTTTCTGAGCTTTCCAGAGCTTTGAAACCATTCCTCAATAACCAGTAACCCATAGCTACAGACAATTTTTTAAAACTCATGAAAGCACTTACCTTGCTGTCTCCCTCCACTCCGCATCCTCTCCTTCACGCCAACAAATTTCATCAAGCTCGGTAAAGAGATCATGAGGAATGTGTTCCTCATCATCATCTTCTGTTCCAAGAATAAACTGCACCCTCTGTGATGGGGTATCTGGGGAAAAATAAAAATATCAAGTCCAGAACACATTTTTTTTGCCCTAAGCAAGCAAATGCCTAATGTCTCATAAGATTATTCAGACTCTTTCATCCATATTACTGCCACAGAGAAAACATGATTAGAGTTACACTGTGAGAGCATTTGTACACAAACATCTTCACATTAAGATCCCTATTTGCTGCAGTTGCTTAGTCTGCTAATTAAACAGACTAATCTAAAGAGCGGAGGTGATATACATTTCCATTACTTGCTATTTTTCTTCATAGCCTTCCAGTGCAGACCACTAAATATATTTTGGACATGTACTATTCTTTCTTCATATAACTCAGAAAGTTTCCAGAACTCACAAGGCACTTTAATGTACACGTGTATGCAATGTTCATAACTCATACGTTTTAAGTCTTTAACAATAAAATCCTATTGGCTTATTTAAATGCAAATATCAAATGAACAAATGAAGATGAAATACAGTCTAGAAATACAGTTATTTTTCCTGGTAATGTATTTTAGATTTCTGAAAGGAACCAAAAGCCTTTTATGAGAGTTGATGGGGGCCAGGTTACCAGTCAACTGAAAAATTGATTACCCAGCAGAATAGCTCAGCAACTCTTTGAACACTGTCTAAATGAAGTTCTGTTCTACAATCATATTTGAAAGACAAGCTACACTATTTTCCATCTAGCAATGAAAAGCATCACTGCATAGGATCCTCAGGCTCTCTGAATTTTGGAAAAACTGAGATGATAGCACTCATTGAGTGACAGTTAAAGAGGAAGTACAGCACTAATCAAAAATAATTAAATAGGCCACTGATACAGGAGATTAATTCAGCAGTAAAGATACCCTTTAGCAATGAAATGTAAACAATACATGATAGTTTTCACTTGAAGTCTATTTGCTTGGTCACTTGAGGTCACTATTTGCTTAAACAGAGTATAAAGATGTAGTGCTGTCAAGCCTTACTCCTTCACAAAGCAAGGAAATGAAACCCAGAAGAAATATGGGAAACAAAGCAGATGGGCTCTGGTATTATTAAGCCTTCCAGAATGGAACTGCAAGGCGACAGAAATTACTTCTGGTGAAACATTAAGGAACAGGAATAATTTTGTTACTTTTGTTACTTTTCTCTCTCACTGATCAGTCCTCTTTAAGACTTCTTCAACTTCTATTCTAGAGACCACTTTTCAGCCTCTTACCTACTTTTTTAAAAATTTGTTTCCCATACCCTCATGCTGATACATTCTAGAGAAGGGTAAAGTAAAAACAAACATCAAGATTTGACCTGAGACTAGAAAGTACACACTGGTCAAGCAGTGTGCAACTTAAGACTCTTCCCCAGAAGGATAAAATTCAACAAGATACAAACTTGCACAGGACAAGTGCATGTGACTACTGACAGAACATGGAAAACAAGCTACTTGGTTAGAGAGCTGGACTGCAGTGAGAATCCGAGAATAAGCATTGCCAAGAACATCCTGTACTCCTGATAAAATCAGCACTAGAACTGATTTACAGCATCAGCTAGTGTTAAGTAGTAAATTAGTAGCGTTGTATAGCAGAACTGCAGTTTTATGACAGCTATGAGACTCATGCAAATACATGCTTTCAGTGTGGGCAGGAAAGGAGAGAATCAGAAATCCCTTGAAGTCAGGTGAGTAGTAACAAGGAAACACCTTAATGCTCTGACATGCTCTTCCAGGGTCCTCTGTGTAACATACAGCTACTTGACTGACAACAGTGAAGAATCTATATAAATGACAAAATATGCAGTAAATTCTTCTTCCTTGCTAACACACCAGTAAAATTAGCTGCTACATCATAGCTCTCTTTCTTTGCTGCTGTACTTTGAATTGATACATGAAACCTACAAGCCACAGCTTGATTTTCAGACACCAAGCTAGAAACTGAAAAAAAAAAAAGTTTGCTTTATAGTACAATAATTTTATTGCAAGGATAAAACCTTAAGAGAATTAAATAATAGGACCACTCCTCTGCCAACTCAGCAAGCTGCACTCCATCATTTATCAACAGTCGTGGCTAACAGGGGTGGCCCCAGATGACTGGAGGCTTCGTAATGTGATGTCCATCTACAGGAAGGGCTAGAAGAAGGATCTGAAAACTACAGGCGTGTCAGCCTGCCCTTAGTACCAGGGAAGATTATGGAGAGGTTCATCTTGAGCATGCTCATGTGGCAAGTGCAGGACAGCCAGGGGATCAGGCCCAGCCAGCCTGGGCTCATGAAAGGCCTCCTCTTTGGCCAACCTGACCTCTATCTGTGACAAGGTGACCCACCTAATGGATGAGGGAAAGGCTGTAGATATTGTCTACCTGGGCTTCAGTAAAGCTTTTGACACCACCCCCCATGGCGTTCTCCTAGAGAAGCTGCTGGCACAGACAGGTGTACTCATTACTGGATTAAAAACTAGTTGGATGACCAGGCCCAGAGAACTGTAGTCAACAGGAGTCTTTGTCTTCCATCGCAGTCTGAGAGTTGGCGGCACCTCTGCAGTGGCCCTCATTAAAAACGCTGGGAGTTTGGGTGGGTTCAGGAATGGAGAGGATGGCCCCTAAGTGACTCATGACCTCTCTGCCAACCAACCCTCCATGTTGTCCCAGTAATGGCATAACGCAGGGTCAGACAGTTATTATCTGTCCTTCAGGGAACTTCAGTTGCACGGGGTTAAGGGCCTGGAGGGGGGTGGAACCACCACCTATTCCCTGGATGGCATTGAGGGCAGAGATGAGTTTCCAATGACGAGACCACACGTTAAGGTTGATTATCGTAACATCAGCCCCGGTATCCATCATCATGGAAAGAGTCTTGGTCTCATCACCAGCAGTCAATTGTACAATTACAATAGGCCTTGTCTTCATCTGCTACACTAAGGTTACCAGAGTGCTTCCAGACGATCCAAAGCCTTGACTGCCTCGTGCCACAGGAGCATTCTTCCCCAAGTTCATTTTTGGGAGAAGGACCAGTTGTGCTAACCGAGTGCTAGCTTTGATTACCAGGGTGGCATTAACGTAAAACAGGCGATCATGATCTCCCCTGTATAATCCACATCAATTATTCCCGGTAGCACAACAAGTCCTGCGATGCCAGTGGAAGAACGGCCAATCAGTAAGGCCCCTACCGTGCTATTCTCATGGTGGACTGGTCCGTGTATTCCTGTGGGGATTCACTGCACCTGGGTCATCGCCAGGGTGACATCTACTACTTGGTCTATTTCCCCTTCTGTCTAGTTTCTGCACTACTGCCGCAAGAAGCTTATGAGTGGGTTCCATAGCGGCGGCAAAGGCATTAGCCATATCTTGATTTTGCCGTATTTGGGTTGCCCTGGCAGCAACTTCTAGCATTTCCGCTATATCGGCCGTTCTTGGCAGGGTGGAAAGTAATGACTTAACCTGTGGAATGCCAGTAGTTTAAGCATAGAGTCTTTTTTCTCTGGTCCTAGGTTGGATTGGACCATGATAGATTGGTGAAGCCAATCAATGAAGTGCTGGAATGGCTCAGTCACCCCTTGCTTGATGGAGGTGAATGAGGGGAGTGGAGTAGGTTCTGGAACCACATAGAAAGCTTGACGGGCTAGATGCGCAGCAGTGTGGTGGAGCGCTATTGGGAACCGGAGTTGGACATTGACATTTTCATAACGGCCCGAGCCTGTGAACATTTCGGCGGTCACCCCTAGTAATGGATCCCCGGCTGCTCGAAGGCAGTTCGCCTCTATCTGGGCCAGGCACTCCCACTCCTTGAACCACACAATTTGCTGGGAAGGGGTGAGCAGGTACTTGGCCAAATTGCGACAGTCATGGGGGCTATTAGTGTCGGCAGTGAAAAGCCAATCCAGGACAGCCTGGCCACTTTCTGTCCTTAGTCCTCCCTCCTTCAGTGTCTTTTTGGCCTGCTGCAGGGTCTTCCATTTGTGTTGTTCATATAGAGGTGCCCCGTTGTTATCGAGCAGGATAGGGCAGGCAATGGTGCTGGCTTCCCAGTCCCCTTCGAGGATGGCATCATGAACGAAACCAGTCCATCTTCCGGGTTGGGGCTTATTGGCACCTTTAATGCTTTGGTCGCCCTGCTGCTTTTTTAACAGGGTTGGGACATCCTCATCATCATCGGAAAGGACAGATGGATCCCGGTATTTGTGGAAAGATGACTGCTGTTCTATGTCTTTGATCCTCTTTTCTAATGGCCTCATTGCCTGATCAAGAAAGGCTTTTATTTCGTCCTTCCAGCCAGCGGGTGTGGCTGGTGGGGTGGCTGAGATGGCCGCTTCCTTTCCTTTTTCAGAGGTGGGCGATAGCAGTCGGGGAGGTTTCAGCAGCAACTGGGGCCACCCATCTCAGGGGCGCAGGCTGTTGGCATTTTTGTGTTTTCTTGCACGTTGTTTTCGGTGCTTGGAGCGGGTGCCTCTTCCTCTTCCTCCGGCCCAATGTCTGATAGGAACTCAGCTACTGAATGGTGTGCTTTCCCTGTCATGCCCTTGATAGCAAGGCCTTTGTCCCTTAATCCTAAGAATGCCTTCCTAAGCTTACCATCCTCAGGAGGAGGAGTAGGTAGCGGGGGTGCTGTGGGAACAACAGTGGGCCTTGCTTCTGGCGGGGGTGCCGTGTTGTTGGCTTCTGGCAAAAGTGCTGTAAGGTTGGTAGCAGCAGCCTTCGCTTTGGCTTTTACTTCTTTTAGGCCATTGATTATCGCCCCCCATATGCCATCTAAGCCAATTGTATTCTTACTTCTTTCCTGGGAGCAGAGGCCCACCAACAAGTCCCCAACCTCTTGCCAGAGCTCCCATGTGGCCGGGAAGGAGGGGAGTTTTTGCTCCTTTGCCTGCATCACCAGCTCCTCTGGGAGCCTTTTACTTACGGAGGTGTTTGGTGACGGTCCCATCTTTTTTCTCAGTGCAACGAGGATGGCCAGGGGCAGACCTATCAGCACAGCCAGGCATATGATGATGCAGACGCCTTCCTCAGGCTTGGTACGGACAAGCTCCAAGATGGCATTAAAGAAAGAGCCGATCTTCTCCTCCATGTTAGTTCCTGGGCACGATGCCCGCATTCTCCACCAGATATTGCTGATAATCCTTTCATGGACCACGGTGTTTTGGGGTCCAGTAGGTGTTCTTGCCAAGGTGCAAGGAGAGCACTCTGAAAGTCGCCCTTAGCATCAGTTAGTCTATCTCGGTGCTAATGCTCTGGAGTCAATTACCCTCTTCCTCAGGCTGTTCAGGAGTGAACCGAGCTCGCCTCTGGAAGCCCACCTTTTATTGGTCCCCCAATTCTGCTAATGCACAGTTGGGGCCAGTCCTAATTGGGCACAGGTGGACTTAACAGGAGCTCACGTCATAACTGGCAACACCTGATTGATTATGTTTACCTGGTTGCGTCTACAGCCAGCTCCTGCATTTCTGTCACAACAACTCCAGGCAACGCTACAGCTTGGGGAAAAGTGGCTAGAAAGCCGCTTGTCCTGTGGGTGTTTCTCAACACCCAGCTGAATATAAGCCATCAGTGTTCCCAGTTGGCCAAGAGGGCCAACAGCATCCTGGCCTGTATGACAAATAATGTGAACAGCAGAAGGGAAGTGATGGTGTCCCAGTGCTCGGCACTGGTGAGGCCTCACCGTGAGTATTATATTCAGTTCTGGGCCCCTCAATACAAGAAGGAGATTGAGTTGCTGGCATGTGTCCAAAGAAGGACAACAAAGCTGGCAAAGGGTCTAGAGAACAAGACCTATGAGAAGCAGCTGAGGGAATTCAGATTAAACAATCTGTTTAATTTGAAGAAGAGGAGGCTAAGGGGAGACATTATCGCTATCTAAACCACCTGAAAGTGAGATGGGTGCTGGCCTCTTCTCTCAAGTAAATAACAATAGGACTAGTGGAAATAGCCAGAAGGTGCACCAGGGGAGGTTTAGACTAGATATTAGAAAGAATTTATTTACTGAAAAAGTAGTCAGGCACTGGAATAGGCTGCCCAGAGAGGTGGTGGAGTCACCATCCCTAGAGGTATTCAAAATTATGGAGATGTGGCACTTCAGCACATGCTCTGGTGGGCATGGTGGGTTTTTTCTGGGTTGATGGCTTAGCCTGGTGATCTCAGAGGTCTTTTCTAACCATGACGTTTCATGATTCTGCAACACAATAATTTTTTTTAAAATCAGATCCCTCAGTTCTACTTAAAAAATTGAGTTAACAGGATTACTCATGTAAGAAATGCCAGATGGATGAGGCTGCTATTCATAAGTAATAAATACCAAGTATGTCATTAGTGTGTTATATGGAAAATGAGTAATCTGATTCAAAAACAGTATGAAAGAATACTTCAGTTGCTGACTGTCAAACTGTGATAACTTAATCCTCAGTATAGAAGCATAATATTTGCAAACTAGGACACTCAATTTTATTTTTTTTTAAAGTCTACAAAAACATAAATTGGCTTGAATATTATCTGTGTCTATCCCTACTTCAAGTAGTACAGATAACATGAAAATAAATAAACTTTTTTTTTTTTTTTTTTGCTATTTCTAGAAAACACTGAAAGTAACCTAGACTAAGCTGAAAAAAAATTAAATCAGTGGGACTAGTTTGTTACATTAGTATTTCTATCACTTCATTTGCTTTATATCAGAGGAAAGACACAGTAGAAGCAACACAAATTTAAAGTTCCACACTAAGCAGCTGATGATTCTCTCAAGTAAATGGCTCATCACCAGTTCAGGACATTCTCCCGAACCAGGTGGGCCTGGGCATCATGTCTGATACATAACGGGAGCAGAAGTACCATCAAAACCCACTTATGCTTGGCTAATTAGCTGTCAGAGTCAGGAGAAGTTGAAACAGCTCTCTGCTGTGGCTCCACCAACCCATGGGAGACTCTTGCCAGACTCTGTGTTAAACCTGAGTTTCTCTGGGCTTCTACTCATGTCGTCCATGTAGCACATCCAGACTACCTCTGACACCTCAGACTCGTTGCACACGTGGAAAACCAAGCATTACAGGTTTAACAACCTGTTTAACTCCACTAAACTGTTAAAAGGGTAAAAATTAAGACCTGATGAATACACTGCTGTCAAAAATACAGATTCACATGCAGCCATATGACATACATCTCACTAATAACCTGCTGCACTTTACCATTCTGAGTGACCCACATCTCCTCCTCAGTGCATGCCAGGATTTTTTGAGGCAAACTGTGCTGCCATCAGATAGAACGGCACAAAAATCTGCCCAAGCCATACCACAAGCAGAAATACAGCCTCAGGTGCATAAAAAATTTACTCCAGATTTTATCCCCTGGTCTTGATAATCAATTCTAGAAAGGGTGCAAAAATGTATTTCTGATAACACTCTGCTAGCTCAGTTGTCAGAACAGGCTTCTGTATTTCTATGCCTCTTGAGAAGCTGTATTTAAGGGTAGTATTAGTAGGTTCATAATTCTTGTTGGGGTCAGTGGAGGTAGGGGTGAAAAATTACTTCTACGTTAGAAATCATCCAATAAACTTTACATTACAAAAGTAAAAACACATTAAACAGCACAAATAAGATCTATCACGTCTCATGCTCTTTTACAGTCGCATTAGAATTAACATTAAATATAAAAAGTTTTGGATTTTTTTGATTGCTCGCTGCACAGGATGGGATGCTGACAGGGAGTGAACTGGTGTTATTGGATGTCAGCTGTGTTAAAACTCTTTTCAGACAAACCTAAGATGGTTTGAAAAATTCAAAGGAGCACAGAAAAGAAAGTATAATTTCGCATACAGACAAACCTGATTGTTCTCATAAAGTAAGTGGTGGATAGGAGCTCTTCCCTAACTCCTTCCTTTGCAGATTAGACCTTCTTCAGTAAAGGCTGGGATCATAAATTACTTTTTTTTTTTTTTAATTAGAAAACATGGTAAATATGAAAACAAAATTTCCATTACTGATTTACACATAAAGTAGTAAACAGACATACAGCACACTTCTGAAAATCTCTTCACAGACCTTAGAAAACACGTGTTAGGTTGGAAGAAAGTATTTCTTTGATTGCTCCTCTGGCACTTTATCCTGATACATATAATTTTGGTTCCCAGAAGCACTCCCTGCATTTTCTTCACATGAATTGTTTCCATCACCTCAGGGCTATGACAAATAATCTTATCTTTCAGATTTGACAATATGGATGATTCCCAAGCTTCAACTCTCTTCTTTTTGCCAGTCTCTTAAAACTGCAATTATGATACATTATTTTAATCCAGATTTGCTGCAATCTGTTCCACAGCTGCCCAGAGATTCAAATTTCCAAGTTTACCCTTCAGCAGACAAATCCTATAGTTAAGGGTAGAATTCTCTTAACAGCCATACTCTTTACAAATAATTAAATTTGCCCTAATAATACACCTTTGAGATCTGAGGTTGGCTACCAAATATAATCAGTTGAGTCCTTTCATTATTCTTTCTTCCAGCCTCTCTGGTAACCGAAAGAAATTCCCTTTTGCAATTCACTTTTTCCCTTGCATTACCCTCAGATAGCCTCTCATGAACCCAGTTCTCTTTTAGGCTCACCTCCAGGGCTGCTCAGCTTCCCTTGCCACATTCAATATCATGAATTACAAATTTAAGCCTCTTTAGAACTAGAGATTATTAAAGACAGATTTCTTTAAAGAACAAACCAACTATTGCACAAGCTCCAACAGCGTCTAGTCCTAGACGACACCACAGGAGACTAAAATGGAAGCCAGTGAACAATCCTCACAGTTGTGTTCACCCTCAGAAAACCTATCCTGAAAGACACCCTACCCAGCTGAGAGGTAAAGTCTTCTTTTATCACCCCATTGCAAAACAGAAACATATATATCTTTGAAGTGCAAGTCCAAGAGAGATGTTTCAAAGGTTACAGGCAAAAGACAGACATCAAAAAAACACCAAAAATTGCCACTAACATCCACATGCATACCAAGCAAGTGCAACCCGACCACTGAAAGAAAAATCTGCACCAGACCTCCAGTGCCACCATGACCTGCAGCACTGATAGAGCAGTCCCAGCCAGCTTGTGGCCCTGCACCCTGCTGTGGCTGACACCCATCACCTTCTCAGAAAACAGCATCAAGGACCTGTTCTAGACTAGAAACAACTTTTTTTTCTAAACTAGATTTAATTTGCACCACAATTTTAGTTCACAGAGCAGCCACGATACCTGCCCCACAAGAAATGCTGTGGAGGGAAGCTTAAACCAGGCATGAAACTTATTTACTTACCTTAATTGCCTTAATTACAACAACAGCATTTCATCTGGGAATGGTAAACCTCTTCAATATAGCAACTAGCATTATTGCACTTTTAACTAGGGTGGATCATTTCACTGGATTTCTCCTTTCCTTCCAAAAAAATGAGGCAAGATGAAAGAAATCTAGATCTTGAAATGGCTTAGCTTACTATCAAAAAAAGCTTCTCTGTGAGCAAGTCATGTAATCTGCAAATTATGCAATTCAAAAGGCACATCATTATGGCAAAATGAAAACATCTTGTACAACCTCATATCATCAAGAGGGAATACACAGACAGTGATAATCAGGTGTGGGGAAAACATATAAAACTTGATTAACTGATCTGTGCCCCCAAATGACAGGACCCTTCTCTTTTTTATTCCACTAACTACACAGTCTACATATTACATTAACCTCTGAATCTGCACACTGAGAACACTCAAGTTATTTTTGAATTGAAAAGTGACAGTAGAATTTTTAAAAATAGCTTCTGAGCTGCCATCGGTATATTCTAAAAAATCTATTCTCTGCACAAACATTCCCTTCAAAAGTAGCTGGTAAAGCTTTCCCAGGCAGGATTCAAAGGCATTATCAGGAAGCTTCCAGCCATGGGCAATACATTGAATACAGATGTTTTCTAGCCATGTTGTTACAAAGAACACTGCTTAAGGAATTGTTTTTAACTGGATAGCAACCAGGTCACACCTGTCCACTCTGAGCAGGGCCTGCACAGCCCACCGGCACTATGAACAGTGACAGCAGACCAAGATCTTCACCTGATGGCACTTCACAGATAAAGTTAAAAATTATACAGCTACAAATGATGACAAAAATAATGCTTCAATCCATGCTTGGTTAACTAAGCAGTCTGGAGCACTTCATGAATATTTCAGGCCTTTACTTGTACCAGCATCTATATTATTTAGTTGTTGCACCATTGTTTTTTATTATACCTCCCTTCATCCTTCAATTCTTAAAAAACTGCTAATTTATTCTCTTGTATCATAAAATCCTAACGTATTTTTCTGACTTACTTCAAAGCACTGTTTTCAATCAGCTGAGCTCACAGTACTTATTTTCTCTATCTTTCTTCTTGCACCTGCTCACTGAATGTTTTTTCTTTCTCCTCCACTCCCCAGTTCTGAAGAATACAGCCTCCTACTATTCAGAAGAAACGTGTTAAAAGGGGTATATGGTGACAGGGTGACAAGCATTTCTACATGATCAATTAAATCAGAATGATTCATAAATTAAATTACTATTTTGGACCTGCTCACTTAGGTAGCACAGTCCCTCATATTAAGTTATGTGTCAAGAATAGGATTTGTCTTCCTTGAAACTTTGTTCGGCCTCTGGGTACTCATAATCTTATGGTCACGGGGAATGAGAGCCAAGAAATGTTACTGAGGTTTAGTGGATGCAGATTTAGTGTGGGAAGTGTCTGTTGCTCTCCCTGTGTAAATAAAGCATAGAAAAACTACACTTATATTCTCGATAAAAGCAATGCTTCTTCCTAGGCAGCACAACCTGTCTGAAACTGCTCTAAGGAAAATCCATAGTAAAAGCAAGAACATGGATACAGACTAAAATTAATCTCTGTCTGATTTTGTCTGCCTGCTTTGTGTGTACCTAATGCCTCCATCACTTCATAAGACAAATCCCTTTCACTGTTGTCTATGGGCTGCCACATTTCATTAAGGGAGAGATGTCAAAGCTCTGTCAAAATCTGTTTCTCTGGTCAGACTGCCAGAAGTCACGTATCCAAGGCTAAAAGTCCTCAAGTTTTACTACTTAGATATTAGTTCAGGGTGGAAAAAATGGGTATTTCCAGATATTTCTGAATATTCAGGAGTGCTGAGTTTGACTCCTTTTGAACTGTTATCACTCAATCATTTTGAAGAATATTTTCAGCATTCTGGATCCAGAGAAGACTTGCATGTTTCTGGCCCATACCATACTTCCTGGGCATTATAAAAGTAATAATTTATGTGACACGACATACCCACCCTTAAACTGGTAGTTACAATACCTTTACAAGTGAACACGTGGCTTACAAATGTGCAGTCCTGCCCTTATTTTACAAAGTATGCCCATAGACAAGTGAAGACCAACACACAAATGCCCTTCAAAACTACTTGCTTCGTATTACTGACATTCCATTCTTGAAACACTCTTGAACATAGGCTGATTTTCCCTTGTGCCCTTTATTGCGTGCACAGCTCTCAAATACTACTAAGGATGGATTCAACCAGTTCATTTCTCTTTTTTTCATTTTTGTTATTAGGAAGGACACAAGCCTAGGACTCCAGAAGTTGAAAGAACAGAGCTAAGCTCTCAGCCAAAATGTGTCACATACTGGCACTTGAATAAAACCAGATGACTCAACAGAAGACATCGCTTCATAGTTTCAGATATCTCACTTCTTGGCTAATGTTACTTTCAATTGTTTCTTCTTAATCTGACATTATATGTATATATGCATATTCTTTTTGAAAACTGCTTTAATAATTTATGAACTTTGTAGTTTTCCAAGAAACCAGTTTCAATATAGTATTGGGTCTTTGCACATTTGAAAAACATTCCAGACAGAACCATCACAGCCAATTTTTTCTTCACTGTTCAGCCTTCAAAACTTAACTTATATTAACTCATATCTACTAAGTTTGAAAAAGTCTTAACTTAAAATCCATTATGAACCATTCAAATATTTCAAGCTCTTAACAATATATTTACCCATCAGCATTTATAATCCACTAGCTCCAAAGTTACATAATCCATACTTTGGATTAACAGAAAGTATTATAATTACTATTCTGTAACCTGAAATTATGTTGGCACATTTCCCTAATGATTTAAAAACACCCTTCTGTTGCACACTGACAAGCTGCTTTTCTATATCTCCTTCCTTTATACTTTCAACACTTACTACAGCCTTGGACAAATCAGCACATGTGCTTTTTATTTCTGAACAGCAAATAATATTCTCATGTGTTTTGAGACGAAGCTTGACTAATTTATTCATTACTACCTTTTTTTTCTGTTTTCTGTGATGTTTTATAATTTAAAATTTTGAGAATTTTAGGAGTTTTACTGAAAAGTATTTTTTCCTGTTTACTCTCAAGTCCTCAGCAGATTCATCTCACAATGGCATGCACAGTGTCTTCTAAGGAAAAGGCAAACACAATCTGGATCACAGTTCATATCTGATGAAACGCTGTGATTTCAATAACATCAACATTATTAAATAGCTGATTGTAAAGAACCACAACTCTTCTGTGTTGCTTTTTAGGAAAAAATAGTCCAGATCCTTCACTGAGGGCAGCTGGTGCCATAAAGCACTTGCTCCTTTTCAGTGGTGGTGGCAGTATGCCTTATAAGAACACTCAGGGACAGCCTCCTACAGTGGTAGAAATTTCTGAGATTTCTCATGTGTTGACTGTAGCTGGCTGGTGTCCATCAGAGAAACAAATCTTGGTTCTCTTGTGGTGACTGGAGAGGCTCTGGTGAGTTCTCCAAAACTCCACTGCTAATTGTGTCCAAGCCATAACAGGACAGGGCATGCATAATTTTATTAATGTTTATTATTAAAAGATCTATGCAAAAATAAAATATATCTTACCAAAAGGAGGAGACTCTCTCCCATCTTCTAATCCTGAATCTCGTTCTCTGTCTCTCTTTCTGTGTTTATGTCCACGGTGTCTATGGCGTCGGTGACTTTTTCTTCCACCCAGTGGCACATGAACCCCAATGAACAATGTTCGATGGCCTATAGGTAAAAAAAGTTACCTTTTAAGAAGGGGCTTTAGCAACATAATAACAATATTAATAGCCATAAAAGCATTGATGATACAATAGCTATTATAATTGTGTAACCGTATAGTATTTATTATTCTAATTTTAATAGTCATAATGTTATTGATTACAAAATTCTTAGTTATTGGCATGGACATATGAAACCTTAATACATGAAAAAAACCTGAAGTATTGATGTCCTTATCATGCAGTACCAGATTTTTTTTCCTTCAAATTTGCATTTCTGTGTGTGAACTTTCACTAAAGCCAGACAGGTGTTCTCTAAAATGTCTTTCAAAACAGTGATATGAAGAGACACATGGATTTCTTTGCACTGAACATTTGGTAAAGTTGCTGTTTGCTTTGTGTATACAGGAACTTTACAAAACTCAATGCTATTTATGAGCCAAACCTGACAGAATTCTTGTGGGAAATTTACTGAAGGGAAAAGAAAAAAAGAAAAAAAAAGAACAGAATGAACAAAACCAATAAAACACTATGGAACCAAGACAACAAAATTCCTACACAACTTTATGTGCTTACATCATAAACACACTGCTGGTAGCTGAGGGTGCTTTCATTTCCTCTATTTTACTTTTTTAAAATATGTAATAAGGTTCACATTGCCCTGGCTGCCACCATCTTTGAGCCTTTGAGACTAAGGAATTTTGTGTTGCTGATTTAGCCCAAAAGATTTCTGGGCTAACAGCACCAGAGCACAATAAAGCATTTAGAAGGGGAAGAGCACAAGGGAAATGCACAAGAAGTACCAAAAAACAGGAATCATGACTCACTATAGGCAGATCTACATTTACTCAGCAGAAAGACACAGTCCAGATTACTCATCTCAAACGACATTTATTTTCTCCTTGAAATGAGCATAACACACTGAGTGGATAATTGCTGCTTTGCTGTAATCATTGAGCAGTGTCAAACATCTGAAAAAGGTCACTAACATCAAAACTAAGGTGATTTCTAATCCCATGGGGAATCCAGCAGGGGCAGAAAACAGAGCAAGGCAGCATTTGTCACTACTCATCAAAGAAATATAGGGCTGATGGGAATTCTCTGTAGAAGCAGAGAAAAGGCTCTGGACACCACACTAGTTAATTCTTCAACTTTGCTATACCTAGGATACTAGAAAGCAGAAGCATGACTTTTTGGGAGACTATTCTTATAGAGTCAAGAGATTTTTCTAAAGGAAAGGCCACAAGTTGAAATTTTTCTTTCTTTTTTTTTTCTTTTTTCTTTTTTTTTTTTTTTTTTTTTTTATTATTATTATTATCTTCTAAATACCTCTTTCTTCTTGCTTACTACATTTAACCCAAGAAATTATTTAAGGACAGCTTAAATTTCAAATATATTATAGTTTCAAATATATTATAGTTGGTTGTGGATTAAAAAAAGGAAAAATTTATTCCATGAAAAGTATTCATTAAAAAGATGCTGAAGGACCACAGCGATATAGTACTCAACACTTTCTAGTACTCTTTCATAGGTAGAAATAAAACCAAAACATTTTGAAAGGAATAGGGTTACCCTTCCTAAGACTATGACTTCCAGGAGAGAAATAGATTGCTTTCTTACTTTAGTAATTTAATGCATTCTGGTTGCTTTGTGATAGAAGGGGGCGTGCTTATCCTGGGTTTGTGCACTTCAGTGCTCAGGTTGTACTTGCATCAGGCAACACAGATCCAGCTTCACAATTCAATTAATTTCCAGGGCTGACTCCAGAACTTGAGCTTAGCTGCACTTTAGAATAAAATCTAAGTAGAAGAGTTTCTTGGGTTTACTGTATTCCAAAGAAGAAATTCTTTCTTAGACCTAAACTTTATTTTAAGAACTCAATAACAAATTAATCATGCAAAAAGTAAACCTCCACAAAGCAAATAATTTTCTGCACAGCCCTTGGAAATGACAGATGTAACATCTAAAAATGGTTTTCAGAGTCTGTCATTCTGGGCCTTCAAAACAGAAGCTTGTCTCTGCCTATTTTATCTATTAAATAAATGTAAAGGAAAAGAAATGTGGTGGGATTTCTAGAGCTTTGAAAAAAATATAGTCCATTATAATTTATGGTGCTTTATGATTTAACTTATGAACTTCTACAAATTCCAGCTGTATGACTGGATGTGGCACTGCTAGGGAAAATGGAGTTAGAGAGAAAAGAATTGTAAATGTTTCCCTTAACTTATGGAAATTAGGATCTTTTTAATGGAATGCTAATGGTACAGACATTTTTGCCCCAGCGCCTTCCATTCTCCTTCCAAACACAATTTTAGCATAGAAAACAGACACATATACAGTAGGAAGAACACACATAGGGAACAAGTTCATCTCCCCACTTGCCCATCAGTAGAGACTTCACGGGCCTCCATGTTACACCAGGCACACAGGACTCCAGCAGGTCCTTTCAAGAGCTCCTTAGTGAGCCAGGCAATTCGGTGCCTAAATGTGCATAAAATGTGATTGTCCTGGACCTGAACATGCGTGAGTGCCAGATGCTCGGGGTACATCTGCCTGTGCTGCCTTCCATCCAGATTGATCCAATCTGCTTCAGGAACCTGCTGAGACCAAGGCTTTCAGATTCCTTCTCTTGGGTGTGATGGATGGGTGCTGATAAGGGAACAGATGGGTCTTGAAATATCTCCAGAAAGAGCAAATACAGGCTTTTGTGACCTACTAAGGAAACACACTGCAAAGTCGAGATGGCTTGAGAAGATATTTTGCCAATGGTTCAAGCCAAGCCTCAAATGACTGCTGACCTCAGGAGGGTTGGGGGTGTTTCTCCCTCCTCTGGAAAACACTCAGTGTCTTGAAGCCTCTTCTATGTACTGCCAGCTAGAGCTGAACCACATGCAATTTTCCATCCTCTCAAAACTGACAGTGAGGTACAGAGAGAAAACCAGCAATCAATGCAGAGTTTAAAAGTTGCCTTTTTCCTTCTTGGAGCAAAAGTGATTATGGTGAACTGTGTAGGAGTAAAGAAAGAGTACATGACTCATGATTTGTTATTGTAGTGCAGGAGGGAAGGGGAGCTAAAGAGACAGCAGAGGGGACAAAAGCAATACTTCCTAAACTGTTCACCTTGTTGGTTTTGGTTATGGTTTGCCTTTGACAAGAAAGCCTTCACAGTTTTTTTAGATCATACATGTAACTTATGTTCTAGGTTAAAATATGACAGAAAATACAAATACTAAAAATATCCCTGGCCCAAGAAAGCATTAAGGCCATATTTGATATGGACAATAAGAGCATCTCACTGAAGTAGTTAACTTTAAGGACCTTTTAAGAAGCCCAAATCAATCACTGCCCTCCCACCGAATCTTTCATTTTAACAAAACATTTTTCCAGGATGTGGATGGGCTGATAAGCCTTCTTAACTGCATTTGTCTTCATTCCCTCCTCTACATTGCTCCAAATGAGTCCAGAGGTGTTGTGTACATGGTCCTACAAGGTCTCAGACCTTGCCAGACAACAGGAAAACAAAGTATCAGCAGAAACTGAAAGTAAAAGGACCCTCTCAGACACAGTCACACTTTCCACTGATAGAAAGTGAAGCTGTGGTTGTTGGAGGGAAGAATTTGACCTATATTTCTAAATTAGCAACAAACAAAAAAAATGCAAACTCAGTAATAGCACAACTGCATTTTTAAAAGTGAGCGTTTCAGTCTTCTCATGCAATTTTATGGCTTTTTCCAAGAATGGCAAGTTGGTTTATACCAGTTTTACTTATCATAATTTCAAAAGTTGAAATATTTGAAAATTTCTGTCCCCACAAATATTGAAAAGTTTTCTTGTTAGTGAAGCTCAGAGTAAAGTCAAATTTCAAAACCCAAAGCTGATGATTAACAAAAGACTGGAATTCAGCCAACACTATGTGATAACGTTTGCTTCATTATTTCATTATTCTTCATGTGAACTTCCAAAAACATGTTGTTAAAATGTTCTGCAGAGTTATTGATGAATCTTCAAGGTTTACCTCCTTCCCACACACATGAGACATGGGAAGGGACCAAACCAGGCAATTGTCAAAGCAAGAGTGCAAGCACAGCTCAGGAGAAAAGCAAGTAAGATCTCAAGGAATATTGAGAGACACAGGAAAAAGGAGACAAAAAGCAGATGAGAGGCACTACAGAAAGATGTTCCTTACAAATGACAAATGGAACAAGCTAGAGCATCTAATATCTGGTAGACAACAAAATGAGAGAATTCTGTGCCCGGAAAGCCAAAATGGTTCTTTTTTAAGAGACCTGTTTGTAGAGACCTACAGCTACACAAACACATCTGACATTAGAGGCACAGACTAGCCCAAATCTCCTGCCAGCTCTTCACTTCCACAGCTTATGTGCTACCCCTCTAAGTCTAATAAACATTGCAGTAAGGAGCAGCTAGGTCACACTGAACATCTAGATGAGCAGAAGGGAACCAGAAGCAAAGAAGGCTGGAGCAGAGGATCAGTACTGACAGGGTAACAAATTATTTGCAATAGGCTGTAGCATTGTGGTAGCCAAAGGGAGGGGAGACCTTGGTCAATGCTCCTGTCTGGACAAGTAAATTAGTAGCTAACTTGTTTCGACACAGGGCAAGGCTGAATCAAAGCTAGCAGATTAGTAGGAGTTATGTTTTTTCATCCCTGTGAACTGCTAGGTCTTATTAAGTTTCAGGTAAATAATGTCAGTAGGGGACAGATCCACTATTCCATTATTTTTATAAAGAATGTCCTACCTCCGAGAATAAAAGCCTGCTTCAATATCTGGAGACACTCAGATTTTTACAAAATAATATATATGGTGATTATAGTTTAACCATAATGGGTTTTTCATATATTAACTGCAACTGCATATAATAAAAATTTCAAAGTACTGTCACAAGCTGGAAAAAATCTAAAAAGATGTAATAAATAAAATAGCCATTTTTAAAAGAGGATTTCCCTTCTTTTTTGTCAGCAGGACACCCACCATCAAAATAAATTTTCATACAGGTCATTAAATACAATACATCTCTACAAGCACACTTAACACTTCAAATTAATTTTTGGTTTATTGTTTGAATATGATGTAGAAGCTGAGGATTCAGTGTTGTAGTAGTGATCTTTATTTTCCAATTTAGCTTGAAGTCTTTTGTGACTTTCAGTAATCAGTCCACGTCTAAACCCTGTCAAAAACATCAGAATGCATGTTCTGATGTACAGTGATTTATATACTGGATGCAGTGTTTTATGTGACCTGAGAGACATGAAAGATGGCAAATTTCATTTCCCATGAGACAATTTTTCCCACACCACTTAGACAGATAAAATGTACTTTTAAAAAGGCCTAAACAAAATCTTGATTTCTATGAACAAAGGATCATTTTGAAATATCCTCCAACAGAGCCAGAATTCACCCCCAGTTCATGCCTGGACCTCCACCTAGCAATCCTGTCTCCAACCATCTCCCTGTCGACGCTGCTTCTGTAATACCCACTGCCAAAGTAATACCCACAGCAGTTCTGAAATGCCAACATGAAAATGCAGGATCTGCTGCTGACCACCTCTAGCAAGGACAACTGTGCAAGTCATTTTCACTCTGAGATGATATAGTGGGCATAAGAAAATGGCCTCAGTCAGAGCACATTTACTTTCTGCATATCTCAGCATAGTCTCAGTATGTGACCTGAGTCTGAGATCTCCATACATGTACAGATGAATCCAAATATTTTGCATTTATGAGAGAAAAAGTAGGTATATCCATTTTGTCAGGAAACTGTTAGTAGTGAACATGCATTGAATGGCAGACAGCCAGAGACAACAACAGGGAGTAAGCTGAGTCCAACTGTTTGTTGATGTGCACATTTGTTTATGAAAACTTGCCTACCTGCTTCCAGTACAGGTACATGTACAACCCGTGCTTTTCCAATTAAGTACTTTAGTAGCCAGAATCAGTGCCCAGTTCTCGTTTATAAATTTCACCACTGATAAAAACGAAGCATATTTATTTAAATAGGAATTTTGTCTGTAAACACATTGAAACATAACATGCAAAATGTGTGATTATAACCAGGGGAGACAGGCTTCTTGTTTTGCTTTTAGAAAGCTTTCTCTGTTCCTTTATTAATGAAAGTTAGACAAAATACTTGTTCCGTATTAGTGGCTGATCTTGACCTTAAAGCTCAGGAAAAATTAATTACACGGAAAAATCAGTCATGCTGGAAATCTGAATGGCAAAGTGCTGCAAATAATCCACCTCTGAAGCACTGAAAAGCTTACGTAAAAAGATGATGCAAACATGATTAGAGGCACTAACATGACCACCACACCTCTCGTGTTCCCGCAAGTACTGCAGTTCCTGTCCTATCTCCCCAAATAGTACAGCTCATGGAAAGAAAACACTGACTCAGAGAGACTGAGGCAAAATTCTGGTCTTGTGGATGTTCTTCCAGGCAGCATTATTCACCATGATATTTTCATGCTTTCAGCAAGATATGCACTTTCACTATATTTGCACAATGGCTGCCCCAAAGTATGCAAATACAATTATTTGCTGAGCCAAGAAATTTCAGATGGACATTTTAGGACACATTTAAATCTGTATGTCTGGCATTTGAATGCTAACAGTCTAAAATTAAAATATAACAGAATACTTAAAAATTTAAGATTGAATCTGATGAAACTAAATACTGTTTTTAAGATTTAAACAACCTGAAGTTCTTTGCATGAATTTCACTTTTTTAAATGTTGCTGATATGGTGATATTGAAATTTAAATGCTGTCAAAACTAGCCTTTGCTAGAACATTCAGTAACTAGCTATTTATAAATTATATAAAATGTATATATAAACCAAATTAAATCTCTCATATAACTAATTACATAATACATATATTTATCTAATTATGACTTTTACTAAGCTATGCAATTAGCACCTGATTGCATAATTTCATATTTTCTAGTTATTATGTGGTTAGAAAAAAGGTAAGTTTTCAGCAAAACGCAATACAATGTACATTGACTCAGAATAAACCAGTGACATTTGTCACAGTGACAGAGTCACATCCACTGCTTCCAGATGGAAAAGTGCTTAGATGTGCTGTGAAATAAATGGACATGCTATTAACAGTAACTGGATATTAAATTTACAATCTCTTCAAATCTCTTCATGTCACTTGGTATTTCTGGACACAGTGATTACATATTTAAAGGCACATTGATCTGATCTTAGAGTGGACAGGAAAATTATCTGAGAAAGCTAACTGCATTATGAAGGATTCTGCCTTGAATCCTACATTGTATTGTTTTATTAGAACATTATCAAGCAGTCTGATTTTAAAGAGAAGTAGACTCATTGGCTAACTACAGAAATTTTCAGTGTTCAAAACAATTTAAATTGATGCAAAGATTGGAGAGGTGTCACTGTCATGTTTGGATCCACATAATCAGTAAAATGACTTAGCAAAAGCATGTTTTTTGGGATAGGCTCTTTTCATAAAAATTCCATAAGTCAGTAACATGGAGAAAGGAAGATAGGGAGCCCTGACCCTTTTGCCAGGTGTTCCTCCAAGGGCACACTGTCCAAGAATGTGATCAAGGGATTGAAGACTACAGAAGACTAAGTGGAAGGTGAAAAAAAGAAAGGTGTTTTGTGCCTGAGTCCTAAATTATCTTTGCCAGCCTGATCCAATGGCAGCCACTTACCCCTGGAGACACCAAGACCCAAAACACCACCCTGGAAATATCTTACCTGAGATTTAATTTTCCATGTGCTTAGAGCTACCTACCCCATACACACTATACTGCATGACATATTACATCCCTCTATGAGAGACTACCTAACACAGACAGGACTCTTTCAAAATGCAGCCATGTCTGCTTTTTGAGGCACAAATGAGGGAAGCAATAACAGGGAGCTGCTGTATATCATGTTGAATTAAATCAGCAATATGGCAATCATACAGCAGAGAACATAAAATCAATACCAGAAGAGAAATAAAAAGAAAGAAAGAAAAATATAGTAAGCTCATTTAGTAAGCTCAGCTTCAGGCATAGATGGAGATACCTCTCTTTAGACCTGAGGGAACTAATTTTTCATTGAAATAAACCCCTCATATTAGTATTTCTTTTTGGCTAGTTCCTGTGGCTCCATACAACAAAGACAAGAACCTTCTATGTCCCCGCACAAGAAGTTAAGAATTAAAATCACCAAGTTCCTGTCTCAGAGACGGAATATCATATGTGCAACAGAAATTCAGTTTCATCCAACAATTATGACTTGGGGAGGTCATACACCAAAATAAATGAGTGTAACTACAGTAGTAACAAGAATAAGTTTGGGATCCACAAATTGAAATGCTACAATTTCAGAGACTATCTGAATTATGTGGCCAATATCAAAACAATTCTCACAACTTTTCACTTCCTTCTAGATGGTGACGTTACATGTTTTCTTCAGCGTATATTATCAAGTAGCTGTCTCATCTGTGACATTCCAGAACACTTTTGTTCAGCTGAAGATGTGGCAAGTACATGAGGAATGCAAAGCAAGTGTAGAAGCCATAGGTAGTAAATGTTCAGTCCTGCTTTCATTTACATATTTGGAAACTAAAAGGTAGAAAGACTTATCTAAAGTCACACATAAATGTTTACAGCACTTAATTACAGGTCACTGAAAAGTGGCAAACTCAATCCACCACCTGCACCTCAGCACTGCTGTGAGAAATTATGAATATTTCTCTTTTTAAACTAAATTGAGATTCTACTTTTGTTCACTTTTTCATCCCTGTTCAATCAGTAAGTTTACACAGTAGATTTGCATTTCAGTATTTTCAGAGGAAAGAGACAGATAATCTCTCACCTTCTAGATCTTCCTTTTCAAAATGTGTTTTGAGAATGGAGCGCGTTCCACCTCTATCCACAACAGCTTCTTCATCATTTCTCTGCAAAACAGAAAAAAAGACACATAAACATCTTTGCATTTGGAAACATTGGTAAGATTGCACTATGAAACAAAAATGCTTTTCATATTTATCTATTTGCTCAGAAAAAAAAAAAAAAGTGATAATTTAATTTTCCTTATTAAATCTATTCCTTATGCACCAGTTTTTATTAAGGTATGAAGTTTGCTGTTAAAACCAGCAAGATGATGGGTAAACACTGGTTAAAGGGAACTAAGAAAAACATGAGTCAATAGGACAATGAAGGAGATGAGAGAATAAGGGTCAGGTTGAGGTAGCTTTATACTTGTACCCTTGAAGAAAGGGATTGCATATGTATTTTTTTCTTTAGACCAGGATCCTGAGATACATGAAGAATTCCCACATTACTGACACTCCTTATACTTTGGCAAAGCTGAAAATAATACTCAGTCACAATATGATAAGAACAAAAACTTTATTACCATGAAACCAATTGGCTTCACTTACTAGTGATTTGCAAAGCTTTTGCTTTTCTTTACAAACACCAAAATATAACTCCAGAAAAGGCTGACAGCACATGCTAATAGGTATTCTTCCTCAGGAACATATATTTCATGTAGTCATACATGCATTTTAACAGTACTGCACTTTAAATGTACTCTCCTAAGTGGAGTAATCTTTTGGGAGTTCAGCAATGGGGCACTGGATGCAGTGCTAAAACAAACCCTGGCTTCACTGTAAGTTTGACAATACCAGATGCATAAAACCACCTCTAAATACAGCCCATATTTCACATGATTTCCAGTAAATTATGATGAGGAAAAAAGGATGACGGGATAAATTGTACAAAAACATCAATTAGTATAGCATGAATTTATATTTACTTGTCATTAGTGGAAGGGTTTTAGTAAATTATATTAGAACTACAATTGCTTGATTTCAATATAATAAATTGTTATCTCTATAGAAGTCTAAAGCAAGAGGATTTGCTTAGTAGCACTATATGACCAATATATATCTATATATATAGAAGGCAGTCAAATTTAACGAGAAATTAAACTACATGAGCACCTGTCCTTAAAAAGCAGATACCCAAAGCAAAATTATTTACATATAGAGCTGGATGTCGTGCATTCTGGATACAAGTTTTTGTTTCAGATTCTTCTCTTTTTTAAAAATAGCTGTCATGCTGTAGCTATTTTATATAGAAAAATCCAAAGAACTTGTCAGCACCAAGCATCTGGGCTGTTACAGAGACATTGAGAGTGTTACTCTGTCTTTATTAGAGGCTTTCCATGATAATAGCATGTAACTAAAATCTGACAATGAGAGAAGGCCTTCTATTGAAACCGTTTAGTTTCCTTTTAATTTAGAATTAACTAATAATCCATTGAGATGTACCAGGGCAGTATAATTCACAGAAAATATCTGATCATCTTAGGTAAAATGAATCCATTATGTTAAGCCATTAGACAAAACTGGATGTGTTTGTCATGATGGTTTGATGCCATGTCCCTGGGTGAGTGGTTAGGCAGGATGCCAAAGTCAAAGTTACAGCCACATCAGAAGCAGTGCTATTCTAGCATAAGACATAGCCATCAGTATTTTACTGATCCTGAAAAGGCTTTATATTACGGGAAACTCTACAATGGGGAAAATATTAAATTGTTGGACAGTTTAAAGCATTTACAGATCATCCAAGTAAACTAAATACAAATTAATTCATTAATATTAATCAAAATATGCTCATACACTTTGACTTCTCCTTTCCCATGTGTTCAATTTTCAGCTTCTGGCAATCTTTTTCTTCACTGCCTCCTCTTCCTGTAATGTCACAGCAAGTCTCAGCCTTGCCTTGCATCTCAGAAGTGCATTTATTTCATTAATTTTACAGAGTAAAACATCTTAATTGGGAGTATTGTCATGTTGCCAATTCACTCATCAGACTCTGAACAAAGTCCAATTAAACAAGCCTTGCACTGTACACTCTCACTTCCTAGCAGTATGAAAGCCACCTTGCATTCACCAGTACAAAAGTCACACTGAAGTCAGTTCTGATTCCTGTACTGCCTCCTTGGAAGAGGGGAGAAGGGAGGGAAGGGCTTGCTCATAGTTTAGTGCAATTAGGTCTTATCTCATTTGGAGATAAGTGCTATGGCAATTCAAGTAAAAATAGTGGCAGATCCACTCCACTTTCCCTTGATGGCTAGAAACTTCATTTCAGTTGGTAATGCTCTGCTTTTCATAGACATGTCAGGAAAACTATGAAATTATTCAGTGTTGCAATATGTTAGAGTTTTAAGCTTAAAGTATAGGCAAGACTACCATTTAGACAGTCATGGAAGATAGAATTCATGCTCTGGGTGACTTTGAACATACCAAGCAGCCACCAACTTCTACACTAACATCCTCAAAGCCATGAACCCACCCACTGCAGTTTCACCCATCAGTTTCAAGAAGACATGAAAACTAGAAACTTTTCACAGCTATGCCATGTTTATGTCCAAATTTTACCGCTTCTTTCTTCCACCCCATTTGAAAGGGATGTAGGCCAGAAATTTCACACAGTGCAGAAATCTGCTAGGACTGAGGTATTCAAACCTTACTAACAAACTGCAGGAGTCTGCAAACAAATGCGTGGAGGCACTGACCAGGTATGAGTCCTCGGAACTGTCCATTATTGCAATGAGTTGCTTGCTGAGTCCAGTGAACACTGTGGTCTACTGCTTAAAGCATGGGAGAGGGATCCAGGAAGTCCCCGAGCGCTAATCCTGGCTCTGCCACTGACTTGCTGTGTGGCCTTGGGAAAGTCACTTAATCTCTGTGCCTCAGCTCCCCCATCTGTAAAATAGGGATAATAATACTTACTTATCTCCCTTTCTCACCCAGCTGCTCTGTGCTGTAATTAATATTCCCACAGTATTTCAGAACTGCTAAGTCATTTGACTTAAGAAAGTGCGTTTTATTCATGTGAAGAGGTGAAGATAGGAAACAGCAGATGGATAAAAAAACATCTTAGCATAAAATGTTCTTTTGACATCAAACCAACGTATACTAATAACTTATGATAGCTTTACACTGCACAGTTCCAACAGTAACTGGACAAAGTTTATATTAAAACAAATACACCGGGCTCTCTTTCTGTTGGCTTAATTAATGAGCAATGCTACAGAAGTCAGTGGAATTCCATGAAACTATAATCAGAGCACAATAAGCTTGTCATATTTTTATAAACTAAATAACATTTCTTTTTCTTTAATTGTATTTGTTATTATTTTATGGCTTACCCAAAATGTAGGCACAAAACTATTTTTGTAAAGCAATAAAGTATCAGCAAACATAGTGTAGAAGAAATAATGTCTCTAGGATGAAAAAGTAAGAAAAATGTGAGGGTTTTATGTGAAAACCACAAGCTCCTTAGAGACCAGGGCTCAGCAACTCAGTTCAGGATTTCACCTCTTCTATTTTCCAAATGCATGCTGAAATGCCTTCACCATACAGCAGCACCTGCTGCACATATTTCACTGGAAAAATCTGTTTTGATGAAAAAGTCTTATAAATACAGTTGTTACTATTTTTGTCTCTTTACAGGGCAACTGCACATTGAAACGTATTTGAAGTTAAACAACGTTAAGAGGAAATAAACCAGCTTCAAAGACATTTGGCTTCTACTTTTTAGTATGTCATCAGGAAAGAATAAGGATACCATGGGTGCTAGGAATACTGATTTTCAGCAACCTGCTTATCAGAAGATAAAGTCAAGCTGCAGCTGTTGCCAGAAATTTTAGGTGTATTGGTTAGGACTATAAAGGCCCAAGGTTTAGAAACCAGAAACAAATGTCTAAAGTGCTCTTTCCGCCTACATGCTGATAAAGCTCACTAGCCAGGATATTCCAAAGCCTGACGTCTTGGAAAGCTTCCAAATTTGACCCTTTTTAGCTATGACACAGCCCTGAATGTGATCCATGTGTTGCAAAGAGGTTGATCCTTAAACCTGCCACCTCTCAGAACTGTGCACTGCCCTTCCACATCTCAGATCAGTTTAATTAATGGGAAAACTACACATTTAGAAAAGCTGAGAAATATCATTTTATGACAGATGTTTTTGCATATCTTTAGTTATAGCTCTTCTAAACTGTCTGTGCTTTCACCATGTGGTAGGTGACTGAGTGGAAAGAGGAAAGTGTCTCCTTTGAGAGGTGGAGACATACAAATATATATGGCACATTCTTAAATACTTATATGCTAACATAGACACATACACTTGTAGAACTTCAGTCTATTTCTGAATTATGGAACTAGGACACATTCCTTATATGCTGGATTAAAAGAAGATAGATTTAAGTCTAGGAAACTATACACATTTGAATTTATCTGACTGTTATTAGACACTTGCATATATCATAAAAGCTACATAAATATTGCACAATCATTAATTGACTATCATCTGTGCTGATCACTACAGTAAGTGACACAATACTTTAATAATAAATGTACATTACAAAATAGTACATTGTTAGGACAATAGAAAATTATTAAACAGTTACAATGATTATGTCTCACTGTCCTTCCTTTGGTAGGTGCTCTGCTCCACTTGTGTGGAATATGGTTCTAATTTTGGTGTAGAGTACTCCATCTGGGAAAGAACAACCCCATGTATGATTACAGGTCAGGGGTTGACCTTCTGGAAAGTAGCTCTAGGGAGAAAGACCTTGGAGCCATGGTGAACAGCAGGCTCACCACAAGCCCAGCAATGTGGCCTTATAGCCAAGAGGAACAATGCCATCTTGGGGTACATCAGGATGACCCCTTCTCCTCTACTCTGCCCTGGTGAGGCCCCACCCAGAGTAGTGTGTGCAGTTCTGGGCTCCCCAGTTCCAGAGGGACAAGGAACTACTGGAGAAAGTCCTGCACAGGGCCACTAAGATGATTAAGGGAGTTGGGCTGTTTAGCTTAGAGAAAAGGATACTGTGGGGGGATCTCATTGATGTTTATAAATATCTAAAGGGCAGGTGTCAGAAGGATGGGGCCAGACTCTTCTCTGTGGTGTCCAGTGACAGATGGGACAGTGGTCTCAAACTAGCACACAGGAGACTTAACAAGAATATGAGAAAATATTATACACTGAGGGTAACAGAGCACTGGAACAAATTGCCCAGAGAGGTTGTGGAGTCTTCACCCCTGGAAACACTCAAAACCCACCTGGAAGTGTACCTGTGTAATCTGCTCTCAGGGATCCTGCCCTGGCAGGGGGTTGGACTAGATGACCTCTAGATGTCCCTGCCAACCCCTACCATTCTGCGATTCTGTGGACAAGTCAAATGGGTAACACTAATTTTACATGGGAAACTAGAAGTTAATTATTTTCTTAATCCTTTCCATTTAATTTTCTTCATACTTGGCTACTTTTATTTTCTGTCTCTGATATTTGGTCAGTGTTTTCAATAAACTGGATTATTGTTTTTATTTGAAATACAATGCACAAATCATCTATAAAGAGTATTAATATTCCAGAAAAGTTTCCAGGGTTTTTAAACCTACAGTCAAAAGCCTTTCACTTTTCAACTACATTCTGAATACACCTACAGCACAACTCACAATATAAACATCTTCCTTTATATAAAATATATAGCAGAAGAGAAGCCATTTTGATTTTTTTTCTGCATTGGAAATTATGCATGACAGACCTGCTGACTCATGGGAAAAATAATGACAGTATTAATCACTTCTCCTTATAAGCCACTTACTGATGATTAGACAATCTACATAATTCTCAAACACCATCTGGAACTAAAAAACTGCTATCAGTATAAAGCATTAAATACTGCGTTCATATAAACAATAGAAAACTGCAGTATAAAATTATTTTAGTTATATTACCTATAATTATTTAAAAGCCGTAATATATTTCAATTTATATATTTTATCATCAAGTTAGTGGTATAGACCTTGTGTATTCACCTTTCAGACGGTCTGTAATGAAATTCTAAACATCTGTGCAGACGTCACATGCCATGATTGCCTTCTCAGTCTGAAGACATTCCAGCATTACCACATTGTACTGTACTTATTGCACAGAACCATTACATGACATTTGTATTTTTAAGATCATTTTGATTAAGTTTAGCTTGACATTTCATAAAGATGGCATCATTAAAGATACAGGATAGTGAGTTATTTGAACTCAGGGGATGCCAAAATGATATTGGGAGTGTCTAAAGACAATTAACCTAAATGGCTAAAAAGCTCTTAAATAAAGATGGATGCCTCCCTGTTGTAGGAGGCAAATAACTGGTGACTGTATTGGTCAGCCTCAACTGTCCTTGAGCAGACACAGTCACACAAAACTCACATAGTAAACAATGTGTATATGGCCCACAATTAAGAGTCTACAATTCTCTTTCTAAAGACAAGCACACGGGGGGGGGAAGGGCAGGGAACCACCTTGCTTATAATATTATTGTATTTAATTGCTTTAATTACATATAATAATATTTAGCAGTCTTTTGACACGGCAAGTACAGTGAATTTTATCTTTGTGATCAAATATAATTGCTTTTCCATTCCACTAGCTACACTACATCATCCTTTTCTATCCAACTATCAAGGAAGGCCCATCAAAACACATTTATAATGTAATAAAGTCTGTTTGGCAAGGTCGAAAGAATTATTTTTTAAAATGTCCCTTTAATTGTACTGCTTTAGTGGCAGATTTCTGCAGTAATCACTCCTAGTTAACATAAAGCACATATTTCTTTGGTCAGCTCTACTTCACATAGTTCAGCCCATATAACAAAGCAGAAAGCAATCAGTTTTCATTCCAGATTTGCATCTTCCCCAGGGCTGCATGTCATATGCATAAAAGCATCCTTCTCTGCCTCTTTTTCCCTCATGTCTCTTTTTATAGCAAAAGCCAAGATACTGTTTAGCCTGACTCAATAAAGAAATACCATCTTCTGAAATGCTGTGAAAAATTGTACTAATCAGCATCGGCTTCAAAGAACTGATTTGCTACTGACCTGAGACTGAGCACAAGTTTAATCTAATGCAATTCCTGTAGCATATAAATGTAGAAAATTATTTCAGACATTAAATCTAAGCACATCCTATTATTATAAATTAATGAGATGAAACATAAGCAGAATATGCAAACATGAATAAAACAAAGCAGTTTTACAGACAAGTAAATGCTCACCAATACGTGTAACGCCTGTATTATCTACGTTGAAGAAAGCTGCACTGCTTGCATACCATTATGTATAATTTAGCCATTATGACCTGATGTATAAATGAATGCGTAATCACTAAAGTATCTCCCTATCAATTCACAAGGAACCTCAAAATCACAAGAGCCAGAAGAAAACAGCCATTTTAGGTAGAAAAAATACATTTCTTATATTTGCAGGGTAATTGAGTTATTTTATTTGTTCTTTATGCACCTATCCAACTGAAGACAAGATTTCTATTTAAAGAATATAAAACAGAAAATCAAGGCAAAACTGTAACTTAATTTGTTGCAGATGCCCCACTGTCTGCACTCTCCCACCAGAAAAGGATTCTGTTATACTAATAGCAGAAGCACCAGATCAGAGAAGTAGGGGAAAACAAAAATAAAAAACCCACCAATGTTCCCATTCAAAAGGCTTGATAAACCTGTTGCAGCATTGGATATAATGATGAAATACTGAACTGCTAAATTCTTTCTGAATTCTGGTACCTGTTTTAAGCACCTGTATTTATTTGCAGAAGTGCTTATCATGTTTTGTATGCCTTCGAGTAAAATCATCAGGAACATCTAAATGAGGTCAGCTCCTTACAAACCCTTAACAAGGCACTTAGGTTATTCTGTTACTTTGAACATTTTCAGTGGTGTTAAGATTCTTATAAATTTTGCCATTCTTCCCTACCATCTCACATATGCTGGATTTGTAAGCTAATCTTTATTCAATTGCTGGTCTCAGCCAGACCTCTAATCATTAGAAGACTGTTCCTTACTGCTAGTTAAGGGCTGTAGCAGTCGGGTTAAATACTTTACAGTTACGGAGGCAAGAAGAGCATAGATTTCAAGCTGAGGTACGGTTATTATTTTCCTTTATGGTTATTATTTGAATGTCTTATGTCATGCTAGTGATGTCCCACTAGCTGAAATTCTTTTTTCAGCTCTTTTCTTTTTTTTGGCATAGCAATGGCTATGCCAACTACTATGGAGAATATCAAAGCATGAAGATGGACGTGGAGACTTTATCCAAAGCCCAAAATTAGATTTACTTTTAGCTTGCCAGGGCTCTCTCTTGGCCCAAGGCCAGGCAAGGTTAGATCCAGGGTAACAGCATTGTTTAAGTGCAGTTAGAAGTTAAATGTGCTGTGTTTAGCCCACTGCGCAATGGATTATTACCTTCTGGACAGCAAATGGAAAACAAGCAAATTACGTTAATTACTGGTTTCTTAATCAGCATATACTGGCTTTTAAGTTGGATATACTTCCCACATCAAAGGATCTGCTTTCTGCCTCAGAAAAGATTACAAGTTTTCTGACTTCTCTGTCTAGAAATAGGGTCAGGGAAAGAACCATAGAAGGCAGAGTACTTGCAGCAGCTACTCATGTGAAGTACCAAGTGCAAAGAAGAAAAGAGATCATAACAAATATAATCAGAACCTGTTTTAACAGCAGCTACAACACAGGAGAGTGACTTCCTTTACAGCCACAAAAATTACGTAGATTTGAGTCTCCATCTTTTACATACAAGTGTTTGCCAAGCATAGTTCCATAATAACCTAAATTTTTTTTCCACATTGCAAACAATCATGATCAATAATAAATAGACTCCCTCTCTCACAGACACTGATATAATGTTCAGTGATTCTTCTGTTTCTCAGACCTACTTACATATTTCAGTTATATTTTAGAAACACTATCTGCAAGCACAATGCAAGGTTTAATCAAGGCAGCAAGGGGCTGTTCCACGACAGAGATATTCTAAACTCAGATTAATTCCATAAAACTTTTGGCATCTAAATGAAATTGCCTTAACTAGAGGTGACATCACCATCAACTTTTGCAATAGTCGATGCAAAGATAAGCACTTCCACAGATTAAGCAAGATCTTAGGTAGATGGATTGTCACTGAAGATGGGCTGAAAATTGTTGAGATTCAGAAGTCTGATTAGAACTACCTGGAGAGACAGGATAGTGAACTAGATGGATTACTAGTCTGATTATGATTTTTCCTACTTGGCTAAACTCATCACTAAACTTACACTAATTTTGCCAACACTTGTAATATTGTTGTTCTGCTTGCAGTGCAGGTAGCTGGACTGAACGAAACTAAATCAAGTGTTGAAAACCAGCATGGCCATTTTGTCATCCATTGTCAGCAAAAAATTAACTTAGAATAACATACAACTTTATGTTGCATGACCAAAGATCAAATTGTTCCTTGTGGTCCTTCTAAGTTGTCTTGTATATGATCTACTATCATTCAGAAAAGTAAACAAGATTGTGTTTGGTTTGTTTAGGGATTTTTAAACTGAAACTTGTAAATAAAACAATTGACAAATCTTTCTTGGCAAAAATATGAAAGTACATATGTACAGTTTAGTCCGAAGATTTCCCGAATCATCTGTATCTTCCAGGAGTAACTTCAAAAGAAAATCCAGAACAGATGACCCAGTACTTCTCATTTCCAAAATCTAGGTTGATCTGTGAGATTTTTATGTTGTGACTTTGTTAACAAGGCAACTGTAACTGATGTCACTGAAAAACTCAGATTTGTATCACACAGAAACATTCTGCTGCATGCAAATGAACATTAGCACTACAGGAAATGAAGAGACCTTTTGCATTGTCTATATAGTCACAGCATAAGGCAAGAAAAACTCTCCATTTCATAATTAGATAATCAGAGTGTTATTGTCTTTTCCCTCATTCTTTATCTGTCTCAAGTTATAAGTACGCCATGGTGACCAAAGAGAGAAATGCCAGAAAAATCAGTTGGGAGAAGATAAAAATAACTATGTCCTCCAAGACACTGATTATATGATCTACTATCTGAAAGTTCACTTAGTCTAATTAGTTCATACAGCAATTAAGAAAATCAGTAAACAGAGCAGAAGCTGGGGGAGAGGGAGGGAAAAGCAGACAAGACATAAGTGAGATAATGAAACTGATAATTAATTCTAAGAAATAACAGGACAAATAAATATCTGTTCATCAAGTCTGATGTCACAGAATTCCAGGGGTTGGAAGGGACCTCTGAAGATCATGAAGTACAACACCTCTGCCAGAGCAGGACCAGAACTATGACAGGTCATCCAGAAATGCATCCAGATGGGTCTTGAAAGTCTCCAGAGAAGGAGACTCCACAACCTTTCTGGGAAGTCTGTTCCAGGGCTCTGTAATCCTTGTAGTAAAGAAATTCTTCCTCATGTTGAGGTGGAACTTGCTGTGCTATATCTTGAATCCATTGCCCCTTGTCCTAGCACAGGGCACAAGTGACAAGAGGTTGTCCCTTCCTGCTTGACACCCAGCCCTCATATATTCATACACATTAATTAGATCCCCTCTCAGTCCTCTCCTCTCCAGACTAAAAAACCCCAGGTTTCCCAGCCTTTCTTCATAAGGGAGGTGTTCCAGTCCCTTAATCATTCTCATAGTCCTCCATTGTGCTCTTTCAAGTCAATCCCTGTCCCTCTTGAACTGGGGAATCCAGAATTGGATGCAATACTCCAGGTGAGGTCTCACTAGGGCAGAGTAGAGGGGGAGAAGATCCTCCCTCGGTCTGCTGAACACACTCTTCTTAATGCACCCCAGGATGCCGTTGGCCTTCTTGGCCACAAGGGCACATTGCTGTCCCACAGATAACTTATTGTCCACCAGGACTCCAAGGACCTTCTCCATGGAGCTGCTCTCTAGCAGATCACTTCCTAACCTGCACTGGTGCATTTTGTTATTCCTTCCCAGGTGCAGGACTCGGCACTTGTTCTTATTGAACCTCGCTGGGTTCCCCTTGGCCTGGCTCTCCAATCTGTCCAAATCTTGCTGAATGGTCGCACAGCCATCAAATGAATCAGCCCGTCCTCCCAGTTTTGTATCATCAGCAAACTTGCTGAGAAGATTCTCTTGTCCCATCATCAGGGTCACTGATACAGATGTTGAACAGGACCGGCCCCATTACAGATCTAACCTGCACTGGACTCTGCACTTTGGGCTCTATTGTGTAGCCAGTTCTTAATCCATCTCACTGTCCATTCTTCTATCCCCTATTTCCTGAGCTTGCTCATGAGGATGTTATGGGAGAGTGTGTCAAAAGCCTTGCTAAGGTCAAGGTAGACTACATTCACTGGTCACCCTGCATCTAACCATTCAGTCACAACATCATAGAAGGCTATCAGATTAGTCAAGTATGATTTCCCCTTGGTAAATCCTTACTGACTATGCCTGAAAATCTTCTTCTCATCCATGTGCTTAGAGATGACCTCCAGAAGCCACTCCATCATTTTTGCAGGGACGGAGGTGAGGCGGACTGCTCTGTAATTGCCTGGATCTTCTTTTTTTGCCCTTTTTGAAGACCAGAGTGACATTGGCTTTCCTACAGTCCTCAGGCACCTCTCCTGTTAGCCACGATGTCTCAAAAATGATGGAGAGTAGTAGGGCAATAACATCAGCCAGCTCTCTCAACACTCTTGGGTGCACCCCATCAGGGCTCTTGGACTGTATATTCACAACTGATCCCTAACCCAGTCTTCACTGACTAGTGGAGAGTCTTCCCTCCTCCAGGATTCCTCTCTTATATCCAGGGTCTGGAGTTAAAAAAGGCTGCTCCTCGGAGTAAAGACTGAAGCAAATAAGGTATTCAGCAATTCTGACTTCTCTGCATCCTGTTATCAGGGCTCCCACCTCATTTAGCAGTGGGCCCACATTTTCCCTATTTTTCCTTTTACTACTGATATATTTGAAGAAGCTCTTCTTGTTTCCTTTTATTTCTTTTGCCAGTTTTAGTTCTAAGACGACTCTGGCCTTCCTTGTTGCTTTCCTACATACTCTGACAACATCCCTATAGTTCCCCCAAGCAACAAGTCCCTTCTTCCATGAGCTGTAAATTTCTTTCTTCCATGAGACTTTCTTCAGAAGCTCCCTGCTGATCCTTGCAGGTCTCTTACCATCTCTACCTGATGTTTTACTCAAAGGAATGCACCTATCTTGGGCTTGAAGGAAGTGGTATTTAAAAAATTGCCAACTTTCTTGGGCTCCCATTACTTCCAGAGTCTTAGCCCTTGAGATTCCAGCAAGTAGATCTTTAACCCGTTCTGCCTCCCCCCTGGATAGAACACAATACATTCCAGTAGCTTTCACACATAAAGAGCAACACCACCTCATCGCCTTGTTAGTGTGGCTTTCCCAGATAGTACACAGCCATCCATGACAACATTCCAATCATGGGAGCTGTCCCACCATGTTTCAGTGATTATAATTATACCATAGCCATGCAACCTAATGCAGATCTTCTACTTCTCCTGTCTATTCTCTATAGTCTGTGCCTTGGTATATAAGCATTTCAGAGAGGGAGTCAAGCAATTAGTTCTCACTTTTGGTATCTGACAGCCACTTCCACAGTCACTAACCTATTAGTGAGCCCTGTGTTTTTCTCATCATATTTAACACCATTTCCCACCTCAAGAGGGATGACAGGCTGAAGGCTGTCCTTAGGCTCATCTCTAGTGATCCTGGTTTTATCCCTTTTCTACTTGCCAATTCCTGTGCAAGGATCTTTTTCCTCCTTTGAGACAGATGTACTCCATCTGTTGCCAGCAGACCCAGTGCCATATAAACTTTTCCATGATCAAAGAACCCAACATTTCAACAGTGGCACCTGCCTCTGAGCCATGCATTAATCGGGTGTGGTTTCCACCCTCTTTCAGTATTTTTCCCCACCACTTGGGGGACTGATGAAACCACCTACACACACAAACCTTCAACCAGTCACCCCAGTGCCTTGAAGTCCTTTTTAATTGTTTTTGGACTTCTCTCTTTAACCTTGTCATTGCCAAACTGGATAACTGAGAAAGGGTAAGAGTCAGAGGGCTGCACCAGTCCAGAGAGCTTCCTTTTAACACCTCTAACCTGACCTCCAGGCAGGCAGCAGACTTCTTTTGATCCCTTCAGAAGACAGTCACCCACTACATTTACCCTCCTTTTCTTCCTAATTGAACAAGTCCTAAGGCATGGGGGTGAGTGACAAGCCCTGGGCAACTCACAAATAGGCAACTCCATCTTCATTTTCCTGACCCTCCATTTCCAAAGTGTTGCACCTATTTTTCAAGGGCAACTGTGGGGGGGGTGAGAGGGGATGGGATGGTTTTCTCTTGCCTCTCTGAGGAGGGACCTCTCTTACTTCTCCCCTTTCCCTTAGGTCCCCTCCTTCCACCCAGTGACAGGAGGGAAGGGGATCCACCACCTCTTGTAGAACCTCTTCCTGCCGCTTTTGATTCAGGGTGTGGCTCCACCAATTTATTTTGCCCTCACACTCTGTGGAAAGTGTCTATCACTTCTGCCCAGGGAAGATTTCTCATTACCACACTGTAAAGAGAATTTTCATAGCAAAGAATAACTCAAAATATACTGAGAAAGTGATCATGACAGTGGACTATGTAACAAGGGATTTGTATAGTTTAAAAGTCACAAGCACACAAGATAATACACTCAGGAATCTGAAATGTGCTGCCAAAGAATAAAAGGTAAATACGCAGTATAAATAGTAGTTCAATTGGTCTTCCTGCCTCTCAGAGAAGAACTAGAACTAGACTGGTAAAAACTGCTTGCCTGCCATAGTCTGGAATCTTTAAACATCATCCCTCCCATGACCTTGTTGTTCTAGACTAGTCAAGATACTTGACAATAAAAAAACAGCTAAAAGTTAGAAAGAACTGATATAACTGTGTTTTATAGCAAAATTACAGAACATAACTTTTGCACAGATTAAAGGACAAGAACTACTACAGACTAGAATACAGATGTTTTGTTGGTGCTTCTTTATGAAAGAATTTTGTTAGGAACAGAATTACTATTGCCATTGCTAATTTTTCTTACAATGACACTACACTTAATTGATCCATAAGCAGCTGTAGAGAACAGCAAGGGAGGATACAACCATCTCTACTAAGGTTTGAAGGATATTAGCTATCCCTTAACTACTACTTTAGGAACTTGGAGGTCTTTTTGGTGGTGGGTAGTTACTGTCACTTCTACTGACAGTAGAAGGCTGTCAGGATTGCATTCCTGTTTTGATTGAGGTTTTTTTTTTCAAAGCAGAGTTGTTTTTTCAACCCTTCTTGCAGAATTTACTTTTTTACTTATGTATTTGCTAGATAACTAATGATGCATTACATTTCACCTTTCAAACTCTGTCTCCTTGATCTAAATGTCCTCAGTGTTCACTATTTTGAGAAAAGGGCATAAATTACTAAGTGAAAGCAATTACAAATGCAATGATGAAGAGTAATGTCAGCAGATGTTCTTCATACCCTTGCTATCTCCTTTTATTACAGAATGGGGATTTTTGTGGTGCATACAATAAACAGAATTCTTATCATTTAAACATTATGCCACAAGTTACTTGGATCAGTCTTTAATTTATTACAGGTTTACCACAGAATCATACAATCATAGAATTGGCTGGGTTGGAAGGGACCTCAGAGATCATCAAGTCCAACCCTTCATCCACTACCGCTGCAGTTACTAGATCATGGCACTGAGTGCCACATCCAGTCTCGTTTTAAATATCTCCAGGGACGGAGAATCCACCACCTCCCTGGGCAGCCCATTCCAATGTCTGATCACCCTCTCCGCAAAGAAATTCTTTCTGATATCCAACCTAAACCTCCCCTGGCACAACTTAAGACCGTGTCCTCTTGTCTTGCTGGTAGTTGCCTGGGAAAAGAGACCAACCCCCCCCTGGCTACAACCTCCTTTCAGGTAGTTGTAGAGAGTGATGAGGTCTCCCCTGAGCCGCCTCTTCTCCAGGCTGAACAGCCCCAGCTCCCTCAGCCTCTCCTCATAGGATCTGTGCTCAAGTCCCTTCATCAGTCTAGTTGTCCTTTATACCAGCCTTAGTACAATAAGCTCATCTTTTTGATACAATCTTAAAGTAGGTACTAAACAAATTATAAGCATCTCCTGATTTGTATTTGGTCTTAGAAGCATCCTTCCTTATACCCACAAATTTTGCTTACCTTTTCTTCCAGTAGCCTTGTTCTTAAATATCTATGTGTGGAGAAAGAAAATGTCTGTGTCTGTGGGCCCCACTGACAAACATGCTGCAAATATACAATTAATGTTAAACTATTTCAACAGCTAAAAGACACATTGTAGCTGTTATTATAAAAATAACAAAGAATCTTGTGTTAAGAACACTTGGCAACCTAAGTATAATAAGATATGCACAACTAATACACTTGCCCAGTCATTAACAGGTTATCCTTCATTTTATAGGTTACAGAAGGAGTTTTGAGGAGGAGCTTCAACAAATACTGGGCAAGTAAGAGAAAGTGTACTAAGGACTGAAAGATGAACAGCACTTGGGAAATCAAAACTGATACTGTCAGTAAAGCAGACACAAATTCAACTTTGTGGTAAAATCTCTCTTTTGGAAGGGAAAGGAGAAGGCAAGTTGTAAAGCTTTTAAAAGAAAGAGTGTAAGTTTGTATTTGAGAATATAAGTAAATAGTCTTTAAAAAGCAAGTGATGTAGGTAGAGTGATAAGCAAAGACGGTATTAAACCCATTAATCAAGTGAAGCAAAGTTCTAAGTACTTAAGTCAGACAGGCAGATGAGATCAGAACACAGTGTTGAGACAAGCAGGTCTGCAGTCTGATTTACAGCTACATGGCCAAACAGGAACTGTCAGACTTCAGAGCTGCATAGAGCAAGAGCACATCAGGTAAGAAAAGAAGAGACAGAAAATATTTTTATATTCAGGTGACCCCTGAAGATCAAGAAAAATTTCTGAGATAGGTAGAGTTTAATCAGAGTGGGGAGAGACCACTAAAAAATATAGTAGTGATGCCTTCAGAAAGATTATGCTTATGGCTCCATTATCCAAAGTGAGGTGTGGAAGAGGATGCTAGGGTTGAGGATGGATTCCTGGGAGATCTAAACACACACCCATATACAAAAAGAGGAGAAGAACACCCACCCAATAAGAAAGTGAATCTGAAAAGGAAAAGAATCAACAAGGACATGACAAATGTCTAAGAACAAAAAGTGAAGACTGTAACATAGCATTGCAGAGAGATGACAGATGGAGTGGAGGAGAATGAAGGACTAGCCTGGAATTCCTCCAGGAAAAAGTCAAGTGGAACATTAGCGAGATAAATTTCAGTGCAAAAGAGAGAAACTAGAAAGACTCGAAACTAGAAAGACTAGTGAGTCTTCTAGAAAGGCTTTAGAAAACAAGAAACAAAGACAATTGTACAAAGAATACTGAGGGTGTGGGGAGATTAAGAAGGCCTAGGGATAGGACATTAGTCTGGTCAATAGAAATGGAGAAATGGAGAGTAGTATTTGGTTTTTTGGTGTTGGTTCTTTTTTTCACTATGAAGAGACCGAAACGTATTTTCTGTCTATGATAAGGAATTCCAGGAGAGAAACAAAAGCAACAACAACAACAAAAAAAAAAAAGAACAGCAGAAGGTCAGAAGTTGAATAGAGACAGTGAAAGGTTCACTGAAATAGGTTCAAAGACTCTGAAACAAAATCTTAATTTTTTTTTTTTCTGTAAATGAGGAGAAGCATGAATGTTAGACCTTAGTTGTGTTTATATTTTAAGAAATTCACACAGACAGGGGAATAGGTAAGCTGAACGGAGGACTCTATGATTAACAAAAAAACAGCACATGCAAAACTGCATGAAAAGACACTCATAACAGATTACAAAAATCCCAGAGATTAAGAAATACACAGAATCATCAGAATCAAAATCTTTTTATCAGAGATAGTTAGCAGTAACTCTGAAGTATGGCAGATGGTATTAGGAACTGAGAAAGTTGATACTGGGAATCAGCCAGGACCATGAATTGTTAGAAGAGTTTGAAAGTGTATTAGAAGAACAAAAAAATCGACCCTAAAGGAAACTGATGATCTGACAGGGGAAAGTACAGAGTAACAGAGGAAAAAGGAGCAGAAAAGAAGTAATGTAAATTGACAAAAAAAGATATTTTACCCAGTCTCATTCTTGGAGACAGAGAAAATAAAAATGCTGGAAAAGTTCAAGTAGTTGCCATAGAAAAGGAACTCAGAGAACACAGAGAAGACCAGCTTAAGTGCGTAGCTGATTTGGCACACGGGGTAGAATTCAAACGAGAAAAAAACACCAGGGCAGCTACAGAGCTGAATGAGTATCCATATGGAAACTGAAGGGTGAGAAATTATGAACTGAAGAAAGTTGCAAGTCGAACTCAGAGAAAGGGAAATAGTGTTGTGTGCATGCAGACCATACAAACGTTGGAAAGGCAGGCAGAAGGAAATTTTTATTTATTTTCTTTTAAAGGAAGGCAGAGTTTAAGAACAAGTGCAGAAAGTACCAACTTCTTTGACCCAAATTTGAAGTGGCTATTTTTGAAGGTGACAATCTCCACAGAAATTACCAAAGATGAGGCAGTGTTGATAAACAAGGGATCAAAGTTTGGTGGGCTGGAGGGAACAGCAGGAGGTAAAAATATAACCTCCAGGTTCTTGAGACCAGTAACATTCCAGAAAAAAAAGACTATCAGATAGTGGAGATGAGGAATTTTCCATCTGAAAGAAAAAAGGACGTTACAGACACAGCACAGACAGGAGGCTGAACCAGAGGCAGATGTAATTTGAGGGAAGATGGAAAGGACAGAGAATATCAAAAGAAGTGTAATCCAAACATGATGTATGAAAAGCATCAGAAAGCGGATGTAAATAAGCACCAATAAAGCAATCAAAAATAACAAGAGAAATGAAACAGTACCATCCCGATTGTTGCTTTGATAGATCCCTGAAATTTCTGTTATCTGGAGCTGTTCTATATACTTTCTCTGATATACATTAGTTGTTTTTAAAAATTACATAGTGATATTAACGTTAATTGATAAGGATTAATTATTATGACATGGTTACACCAGGAAAACATTTAATCCACTGAATCTTATATTGCAAGGCAAGTCCACATAAGCAGTATTGGTCAAGACCTTTTATACTTCTGCAGTTCTGTAACTGTATTAGAAGTTCATGCTAACACATGCTAATAAATCTTTTGTAATGTAGAACTGGACTAATCTGAGCCCTAGTCTCCCAGGAATTTTAATCGTATTTATGGATCATTTGCCAGAATAGCATACTGATCGCTTAATTCTTCTCAAGATATAGTACACAAGAGAGTAAGTAACATCATTGGCTAAGTGTTCTGCACCTTTGGACGTACTGATGTCTGAGTTCTTGGGAAAGGAATGTTTGGGGTTGTTTTAAGAAGCTTCTTTTGTTATTTTAATACTGCTTATTCTTTTCCAAGCCAAACATAACAGCTGATATGTTTGATACTTAACATTACCACTGACTGTGTTCAAGTAGAACATTTCTGAAGGCAGAGGATTGTAACCAGAACAAGGCCAGCCAATGTATTTTAAACCTGTCGATCCCAGGAAGTTACACAGGGCTTCTGGTCCTCAAGTAAGGATGCAATTACATCTGCTGTAAATGGGAACCACAGATTTCAGCAAACACATTAAAACTCTAGGAGTTGTTCTGCCTTGCTTCCCTGTCACTCTGAAACAATATTAGTCACAAATACACACTCTTAAAAAACAAAGAGGCATCAACATTTAGAAATGGAGTTGTGTGATAATTGTATTTTCCTTAAAACATTTACACTCTAGTAGTTTCATCTCCTGATGTAAACATGGCAGAATTCAAAACTCAAGGAAGCAGGTTTGTATTCCATTGGGATTACAAATCTGTTTCCAAGTGGTGTAATCCTCAGTAGACTGGATGTTGGCAAAGATGTTGCTCCCAAAAAGGTATGCAAAATCCTACATTAACTTGCACTTTGTACCACTGTGCAGTCAGTAGGAACCCAGCAGGATGGGAGGAACTAGATAAGATTCCAGATAATTTTCATTTTAAACTAAAGCATTTCCACAGACTGCAACAGAATACTTTTAAAATGCACATCAGAAGACTTTTCCTTTGCTTAGAAACATAATGACCATATTATAAACCGGGACAAAGCAGAGAAAAAAATTGACAAGAGACAAGAAGGAATAAAAGGAAGTCAGAACAATACCGAAAAATCTTCCTTGAACCTTCATCTATCCTTCAAACAAAAAAGGCCCAAAGCTTTTATAAGAGTACTGAAGACTGAAACTGCACGTCTGCACCTCCCGTCCTTGTACAGCTTACATTTAAACTGAAGAATTCTTGATGGGGGAGTGGGAAAGAGGAAAAAAAGCCAATAAAAACCAAATATTCCCATTTCTCCCTTTAGCAGTGGATCTGACTTGCACAAGGCTGTTAGGAAGCCTGCTTGTTCACTTTACAATCACTGGAACAGCCAGTTTAGCTTAACTAGAACTTTGTCTACACCCATTTATTATTCATCTCCTAAAAAAAAATAACTAGGGATGAGAGGGGGTGGAAAGTAGCAAGTGACATATTTAATTAGTAAGTGAAAAATCAGAAATTTCTCCTTTACAATACTATAAAGATCAAGTCAATAAATCCTGTTCCATTAATAGATACCATTATTATTCCTTTGAAAATTTTGTTCATGATTATTCTCATTCTTGTACATTTTTTACCACCCTGAATCACAATAGTAATGCACATGCCAAAGAATGATGAAAGATTACCAAAGGGGTGATGGCTTTTTAGCCTGTCCATGAAAAAACTGAAACTCCATGTGACATTATCTTGTATTGCTCTGTCTTGCATTTTAAACACTTTCTGAATGCTCTTGCTTGTTCAGTTTTCTTTTTCTGCTACAAAGTCAAAAGTAAAGAGGTATTAAATTTGGGTATCCTTTCAACAGATTTAGTCTCACAATATTTTAGTCAATAAAACCCAATTTATAATCCCAGCTTCTATAGGTGAGACACCACATGTGATGTATAATAGCCTTACTTGAGATCACTTCTGGTGTCTTTGAACTGGAAGATCACATATATCATATAAAATTCTAAAAACATTTACAGTGTTTGCAAACAAAAAACCAGTAAACTTGTTGTTGTTATTGGTAGATTTAAAACAAAATATTACTATAAAGAATAAAATTAAAGGGCACAGAAGTATGTTACTTTCTCCTATGGAATCATGCCTCACAAACCTACTGTAATTCCTTGAAGAAATAAAGAAACCTTTGAATAAAAGAAATTGACTAATAAAGTCTGCTTTGAATGCCAACAGGTTTTGAGCATAAGTCTTGACCAAAGGCAACTGAAGGAACCTAAGCAGCAATGGTAAGACAAAAGGTCTTTGCTGGTCTATGAAGTTATGAAATACAGAAAATAGAAGCCACAGGGAAATTGAAATTTCTTTTGGCACAGAGAAGTTACCACTGCAAAAGTCATCACCAGAATTCTGGTGAGATCTGCATCGGTACACACTTATAGATTATTCTGGACATGCAGCAAGATGGAAAATTTTGCTAATTACAGATAATTTTCTAATGAGATTCATAAAGCTTGAATCTGAAGAGATGCAGAAGGCCCATTAGCACACCAAGTATGTTAAGGAAGATAAAATGTTGGATAGAATTTAGTGGTAAAGTTACAAATGGATGCACATGTGGGGAAAAAAATCCTAGTTTCACATGTATAGTGAAACTTTCCAAGCACCACCAGTTATTAGTGGGGTCTTGAGAGTTTTTATTAAAAATCATAGAATGACAGAATGGTTTTGGTTGGAAGGGATCTCAAGGATCATCTAATTCCAACCCCCCTGCATGGGCAGGGACACATCCCCATAAACCAGGTTGCTCAAAGCAATCATCCAACCTGGTCTTCAACACTTCCAGGGATGAGGCATCCACAAGCTCCCTGGACAGCCTGTGCCCGGGTCTCAGCACCCTAACACTAAATCATTTAAAGTCTAACCTAAATCTCCCCCCTTCTGCTTTAAAACTCTTACAGTTTTTCCTATTGCTACACGCCCTTTTAAAAAGCCCCTCTCCAGCTTTCTTGTAAACCCATGAAAATGTTGTGCCTAAGTTCAGAAGGTGTGGGAAAAAAGGAAACAGAACACTGCAAATGAGAAAATGCACAGAGGACAAAACAAGGACATCCTTATGCCCACTGTTTAAAACTTAAGTTTACCTGCAGCTTGAATATCAAATGTATTTGTTTCCTATTAGCTAAAATGATATAGCTGAATGTAAAAGACTCAGAGGTAGCAAACAAGGATATCCACTGAATGATGCAGATATATTAGAAGTCTATAAAAACACGATGGGTTTGTTTTGATGAGGCTGAGTAGGGAAACTACTGTTCACTGTCTTTCCCACACAGTACTGAAGACAGTGGTATTAAATGAGGCCAGCTGGAGCCACTTTCAAAACAAACAAAAAGACACAGCATATTGGCAAGCTATGGATCTCCAGTGGACACTAAAAGTTTGTTGACTTTTGCCAAGAAATGTGTGAAACATGATCAGGGAAGAGATATGTAGCAAAGGTACCAAAGTGATCATTTCTGGAACAGAAAGTCCTACAGGCACGAACTATGAGGTTCTCAGTAAGTACTCATCTTTTGTTGTGCACCTGCCACACTATCACACATTTCCCCAGGCTTTTTGACAAGTTTCAGAGAGACAAGATACTGAGCTAGTATCTTTAGTCTGGTCCAGCACAACCATTTTTATATTCCTGTATTTCAGGGGAAGTCATGGCAACTGAGGTATCTGAAGGAGATCTGCAGTTCCATACTATGATTGATCAAGAGGCCATCTGACAACAGAAAAGGAAATAATTATACATAAGTTCAAACCAAGCAGAATTGCACTAGGAACCTGAGGAAGTTAATCTCCTTTAGTTAACACAGTCTTCCAAAGTGAGGGTTACTGAACATGAGGTGTTTCTTGTCCTAGAAACGGTGTAACTCCCTGCTGTTTTCTGAGAACAGCAGTTTTACTCCCTAATTGTTTACTACATTAGCAAACATCACTATGCTTATCCCAAACAGGTAAACTGTAAACCACAAGAGGAAGATATATGGTGATGAAGATGCTGGAAAGACAGGAGCTTCCACAATGGCAACAGTATCAGCTCCAGGGTTTAACTAATTTACTTTATAGGATCCCTGCTGCCCAGCTCTGTATGGAAGCAGGTGCCAAAGGTGTCCAAAGCCAAAGAGTTTTAATCTTTTTTGTATGACTGAATAAGCAGCTTAAGAGATTCTTCAGTTCACCTAAAGAAATTTTATGTTGTGCATCATGGAAGACAAAGGTGCTATTCTATATGTTCCTACATTAAGTTGGGGATCTACAGGTGTGTACAGTGTAGCTAAGCAAAACCAGGAAGATTAAAAGGAAATTAAACCAGAAATTGATAATGACATTTCTATGGACATAAATACAGGCCCACGAGGGAAATAAAGTCTAAGTGATTAGCAGGGAAATTTGTTTATAGCTGATGACACAGACGTTGCTAGAAATGTAAAATTAATCCCTGTCTTGGCGATTGCAAAGGCTTAAAAAGGATATGATTTAACACTTCTTATCTGTTGAAGCAAGCAAGAAAAGGACAGAGAGCATGTCTCAGATCTCTAAGGTTGCTGCTACTATAGAAGTTCAGGACACAAGGGAGTGCTAGTAACTATTTCCGACAGCACAGATTACATCTCTCACTGACATTCATGGCAAATGTGCATCTTTGCATTAGAAGTTAGATGGCTGAGAAATTTCAGCACATCTGTGCCCTGCAAAACAGAAAACCAGTCCGGAAAGAGGAGGAGGAGAGCAGAAGGCAGACTGGGCAATAACCAAGCCCAGTGAGTCACTGCAAGGCACTCATTACCAACAATGACGAATTCACTCATGACTGTGTGCAGGAAGACTGGTAACAGTACACTGAGATCTAGCAGAGGCCAGGTCTGATGAGGGCAATGAGGTAACAAAGTTTCTGAAGGAAGAGGTCAACCCCTCCAGAGCCAAAGAATACAAAGATAGGTTTTTTTATTTTCATATGTTCCGCATTTCATATTTGGTAAAATTTACTTGCAATAACCACCTCCATTAAATCCTGGTGATGTACGAAGCTGTTTGGATACATATTAGCACAAACACCACAACTGATATTCTAAAGATAAGATCCAGTCACAGATACCAGACACTGAGCTTCATCCTCAGTAGCACTCACAGGACTAAACCTAAGCTTGTCATGTGGAATCTAAGCTCCCAGGATCAACTGGAGGGGCTGAATATACAATGCCATAAGAAATCACTGTATTATTTTCATTGTTACAGAACTATTGTTTTGCATTTTCCATATGTATTAGATTTTTCTAATGATCATTCAGTGTACTCCATTAAAAATGTTACATGGCATTCAACATTGAGGTAACACCAACCAACTTCAACTTTCTTATATACTAAGAGTTGCCTAAATTTAAATTTTAAATTCTGATATGTACAACATGAACTTTTACATTCACCAAAATTTATTCCTAGAATGGGACAAGAAAAGTTAAGCAGGAAAATAGAAAAGTAACATTTAGATACATTTTAAAATTGAACTAAAGAGTGACATCAGCTGGTATAGCTGACCTGCATGGCTAACTCTCAAAAATCCCATAAAGCATCATTAACTCTCTCATCTAGTAAGCTTGAAAACAGGTGTCCACCATGCAAATTGCTACCTCTAAACAGACTCCACAACTGAATGGAACTGCTCCACTGCAGCTCCCCTTACTAAGGAAAGGACCTACTGTTCCACTTGCAGGATTCAGGCATAAAATTGACACTGCTTTTCTTGGAAATTTTTAATCACAAAATTGGGACACAACACTGATATTGCTGTTGCTGGAATAGTATTAATTGCACTAAATGTGAATGCAAACCATGTGGGTATGATTTCTTGAATGTATTCTAATGACTCTGTGCACCTGAATGAGAATTTAAACAAGTGAACTCACTATGGTATTAGGAAAGAAATGGATGAATCCTCAATCTTGAAGGCTCCTATTTTTGTTTGTACATTTTTGTACATGTACAAACATGTTTGTTTTGTACATTTTTATTTTATTTAACCTGCCTGGAGAAAAAGAGTGTAGCTATTATAAAAATATTATAGCAAATTTTTACAATAACTCAGCACTCCTTCATGTTTCATTCAATGCACCAAGCTGAATATTTTATATCAGTTGATGGTGGCTGCATCAGTGGTGAACATTTGAGAATTCTATGCAAGCTTTTAGTTTCCACTAGAAATTAAGAAATCAATTTTGACAAGTTGACTAAATACACAAATACACAACAAAAAATGCCTGAAGATCATGTTACCAGAAGTTTGCCTGTTCACCTTTTTTTTTTTTTTTTTTGTATTAGTGACATCATACTAGACTGTATCTTTTTATTCAGTCACTTCAAATTTTGCTTAGTTCAAAATATTAAAGCTTAACTTCTCTCTTTAGGTGTTATTCTCTGCTTATATCAGTTGGCACTGGGGACAAAGATTACACATAAGACACTCCAAAGCAACAGGCACTTTCACCACTAAAACCACTGCTATGATTTAAGCCAAGCTATTCAGTCCTCATTTTTCAAGGATTTCTGTTCAACTTTTCCATATTTGATTGACTTGTTAACAGAGAATCCAAATTTCCTTCCCAGATAAGGTGATTCTGTCCCTCTGGCTCAGCCCCACTGAGATGTAACTGGGGTGCTCAGTCCAGTTCTGGGCTCCCTTCTTACATGAGAAACATGGACATACTGGAGTGAGCCCAGTAAAGGGACACAGAGTCCTCAGGAGAGGCTGAGAGTGCTGGAACTGTTCCAAGCTGGAGAAGGGAAGGCTCAGAGGAGTCTTATCAGAGTATAAAAATATCTGATGGGGGGAAGTGATGAAAGGCTTAGCCCGACTCTTCTCAGTGGTGCTCAGTGACAGGGCAAGAGGAAATGGCTATGCATCAAAACATGAGAAGTATCACTTAAATCTTGATTCATCTTTTCATATTTTATCCTGGAAAAACTCCTTCATATAGTCTTTATTCAGAATAATCATATAGATCATCCCATATTCTTGGAACACTACGTGGAATAAAGCATTCTTGGAACACCTGTCATTTAACCATATATTTTGTGACCCTGCATTTACCTATAACAGATGTACATTATGTTAGTCTATATTTGAGACCTTTCCTTACACAGTTATACTAAGCCCACCCTAACTCAGGTCATTAGGCCCAATGACTTGGTATAGGAATTAAAGCACTAAATAAGGAGACTGACTAGAGAAGAGGATGCTCTCTTGGGAGGGACACTGGTCTGGGGCAAAAAGAACTTGAACTCCTTTAACTCATCTGAAATAACTTTTTACTTCTTGTACTGTTTTGCCATTTGTGAACATTTGGCCACAATTTCCTATTTGTCCTAGTGTTGCCATTTCCTTAACAACTGGCACTATAATGTATAAAGAAGTCAGTAATGTGGAATCAGAATGGCAATCAGTAATAAGTAAAATCACTACACAACTAAGTGAATGAGTATGAGCATTCATGTTTAGAATTGGTAAATGACAAATATTGGGCTTCTTGCCCAACTTCCTAGTTAACACTGATCCTAAAACATCCGTACATACACAGCTTTGTTTCTTTAGATCTTTATCATCAAGTTCTGTGAAAAGGAATGCTTAAAGATTTACTTGGCAACGTGTATTCATTATGCCCAGTCAAGGGAAAAGAATTCTTTAGTTAGAAAGATCCTCCTTTACACTGCATTCTTCAAATACTGACAGCAGCTATCCACTTGGATTGGAGATGGTATAGTTTCAAAGAAGGCATAAAAAAAAAAGCTTTCTTGTTGATACCAACACACCGCCGGGATTCAGTTACTCCAAATTTGTGCAATATGTCCAAATATCATCAAGTATATTTAACCTTTTTTTTTTTTTTTTTAGTGGGAGCAGGGTATGAGGGTTAAAACAAACTAGTTTATAGTTTTAAGATCAATTCTCTGCTCTCCTGAATGTACCTGTACCTTCCTACAACTCCTTCTCTTACTGAAGAGCTTCACCTTCATAATGCATTCCTTTGGGTATTATTCTCTAGTCCATCCAAATAAAGAAGGCACTATAATGGGACTATGGCCTTTGAGTGAAAAATCATTCAAACCAACTTGCAATAGTCAATAATATCACCATTTCAAAATTAAATAACCTAAACAAACTTCCTCAAGCAAGCATTCTTCACCAACTGATTTTCCTCCGTAGACAGTTTCTATCCTAAAAAGGCTGCAATGAGTATCTATTGCACTATTTGGAGATTATCAACAATGTCACATTTCAAAAACATCCACAGAAAAGTTTGCAGAATTAATATAAATGATGAAACAGAATCCAGTATAAGCCCATGGCATACTGCTATAGCTTCCACTTTCACAAAATTCCATGAAGAGCTAATTATTTTAAATGAGAAAATACAGGTAAGTCAAGATTTTAAATTGTACCTGAATATGGAAAACTAGGTTGCTGAGGGAAGGTTTGGTTGTATTAAAAAGCCTATAAATACTCTGCAAAGCACGAAAATACCATGAAACCAATACTTTCAGGAATTTCATTCCAATGCCAAGAAACAGAATGTACTCATTGTGACTTATATATTAAAATACTGAAAATAAATTCTACCAGATTAAAAAGATCTGTAGCAAGTGAAAGGTATAGTTAAATTGTTCCAAATCTAATCAAGCTTAAGAGCAGAGCAGTCTTTCCCCATTATTAATAAGAACATAAGCTGGGTAAGTAGACTAGGAAACTATAAAGTATGGGCAGTAAAAGAAATACATTTTTTACAAATATGTTGTTAATTAAAAATTAAGAGAGACATTTTTAATGAAGTGATTTTGTGCACATTCTTAAGTTTGTTCTGTGGTCTCCCAAATATTTCCAACAAAACATTAAATGGAGGTGAAACTAGAAAAAGATTCTAAATGCAAAATCAAATCCCTGTTTTACATGCTCAGATTTCTAGATAGAAACATGTAAATATTTTTAAATCTTGATCACTTAATCCTGTGCTTTTGGGTCAGGAAATACTGCTCGCCTCTGCCAATCTGCAGTCCAGTTATATGTGAAAACTGTTGTTTCACAAGGGTAAAGCAAGCAACAGAAAAACTGCACACTACTTTCAGGCTGCAGCTGAGCTTTTAAAACACATGGCCAAACACGTTGCCATGGAAATGTTCTGCAAATACATCTAGAATTTCTTAAGATGGAGCCGCATATAGTTTTTAAAAATAAACTTTTCCTACTATTTCTAATATAATCACTCTATGCTGTATTCAGGGAAAACAATGGCTATTATCTAGCAGATACCTAAAATGATAACAACACTTCCAATTACATTTTATGCTCCATACATGAAATTAGGCCACTACCTCCCTATATAAAATACCCATATACTTGTTCTCTTCTGTACTCCAACTTCCCTACCCACCACCACAATACATTGGCAGACACAAAAGTATCAGTCTTGCAATAAAGTTGGCAACAGTTAAAAAGAAAAAGGATGAGACATGCTTCAGTAAAATTAATTTGGTTTTAAGCAACATTCTAAATATTTCAGTTAATAATCTTTCCTTCTACAATCCATAAATATTAGTATGTGTCACTGAGTGTAATAATTAAAAAGAGGAGACTTATCTTGCCAAACTTTCACTGTTATGTTCAGTGAGCTATTTTTAAATCTGATTTGAAATGAAAGGGAAAAAAATCTACTACTGCAAAATGAAGCAAGATCTGTGCCTGCAGAACAGCTCAGTCCTGTTATACAATGTGGTACATTGTTTAAAATAACCTGTCACTGTAGGTAAACAGTTGCCTTATACTGCACTTCATAAGACAAACACACACATTATTCACAGAATAGCTTTGTGTGCCATGTTAAGATAATGCAAAATAAAAATCCAATACAACCTTATCATTTTACCTCACAGCAAAGCTATATCCTTTTACCATTAAATATTTAAATCATACTCATAATAAAAAGTCTGAAATTAAATGTGCAATAATTTCACATTATTCAAATAGCAAATAACAACATATTTGATTCCCTAGATATGGACTGCTCTGCTTATGTAAACAGTCTACCCCATAAATCCTGTAGCAAATTCAACATGAAACAATTACACAGACAAAGAGATTGCAAATAACCTCAAACTGCAGAATAAACCCTTGTTTTAAACATGTTAATATAAGCTGTGAGGTCATACCTGATGACTTAGAGACTGCAATATCTCACCGGTTCCAAGCTGCATGACCTTTCTGCTTCCAGAGACCCCCAAAAATTGCATTTCCTGTCTTACAAAAGTACATCACAGACTCATCTATCTTTCAAAATCTTCTGGGCTAGTGAAGAAAGCGTTAACAGCCATTCTGTCCATCCGTAAGTGCTGCAGTCATTACCCTCAAGATATCAGATCTTAAATATAGTTTCCTCCGTGCGATTACAGACATCCAGTAGTCAAGGAGGCTGACACAGCTATATCACTGATGCTGCTAATGCCATCTGAAAACACTAAGCTTACTGCTTAAAGCAATCCTGCATCATCCAAACAGAACAAGCCACATCCTTCAACTCCTCACTTGCGTTTTTTATAAAATCTAGTGCTGCCATTATAGATTCTGTTTTCATCTGTGGTCAGCTAAGGGAGAATTAAGATATTATGCAACCAGCTTTGCCTTAACAAAAGAAAAACAGCAGACGAAGTGACATATCGAGGTTATCAAATTCTGCTTGCATGACCACTCCTCAACAAGCACTATTACCATTCAGGAGAAGCATCAAAATCTGATCCAAAGGAAATAAATTATAAACAATTCATAAGCAGCAAGGCATTTAAATACCCCTGTGGTATTAGAACAGCTATTTTATGCAGCCTTACTAATCCTAGTCTCTATTAAATTAAAAACATTGCTTGCTTAAGTATCTTTAGTGTTTATTTTCAACAAATTGCACGATCACTGCATTGTTTCCATTACTCCCTGCTAGCAGCCAGAAAACAGCATGCCTTGAAAATGTGCCAGTATTATGACAGCAAAAATGTGGTTTTATATCAAACAAAACAATCATGCATGGGTTTTTTCTGATCTGAGAGACCTTTCAAGCTAACGAATGTACACTATCCTCCTTGGTAATTTTTAAATTATTAAAGCTACAAAGTAATAACCAGACTTTTTATTAACATACATTACATACATACATACAGGTGGAACTGAAAATAATTATTAGAAAACATTATTATTGATCATTACAACAACAAACTTATAAAAATAAAAATATTATTTCACAAAACTAAGATGAAACAGTGCCACCAAAAAACTGTGAAAAGTTATCGTTTAATAATTCCTCTAAATCCCAGACCCATAGAAAAATTACTTGTGTTCCCACAGTGAGAAAGTCCCACTGGGGTATTCAGTCCATATGCTTTAATGTACAGGAACATCCCCTCAACACATACTGAGATACACTGCTCCTGGTCAAATTTTAAAGACACATGAAACTTGGAGGAGAATAAGCTTCCCTAATTTAACTACAGCATGTATGTTATTCGAATTAATTGGGATGTACTTCTTTACTTGGAAATACAACCAGAAACTGAAACTAGAAGCAAATGCTTCTGAATTAATTCACCCTGATCCTAGTCTGTTAGTTAAACATTATTATTATTATACAGTTGTAGTATTGCTCTTTTGAGTAACTTAATCAAGTTTGGCTCGTATCATCAGTCGCATTATGGCACTGATAAAAGCAAACTGGTCTCATCCATGAATCCCACATATTTCTCTTTAGAGAGAGAGACTACTACAATTTTTTAATTGATTCACTTTATACAGTGTGCAGCTGCTTCACCATAAGGATGCTTCATCTACAAGGAAAGGGAACCCAGACTCAAAGTCATATAGGGTCTCTGGTGGCGTGCTCCATAGCCTAGGAAAGGTGAGTCAGTGAAGCCCTAGGAGGCTTTAAAGTGCAGTAAGGAACCAGATCAGGCCAGACTTGAAACCTACTTTTTATATTCTCTAAGACAGTTAACCTTGAGGCCCAATAACCTGTCACTGTCTTTTTTACTGCTGGTGATAGTGGCAGTCAGGGTGCCACACTGAGCATGGTGAATGTTTCTTGAAAGCTGCCCCTTTTAAAATTTTTGCAGAATAACTCACAAATCCACTTTCAACCAAGAAAATATTACTAAATCTATGTGTGCAGCATATAAATACACACCCACAAGGAGATAAAGGGCTCTTCAAAAACCAGACAAGGGTGATCCTGCTGTAAAGGAAGGGGAAAATTATTTCCCCTGCATCGGTATGAAAAAAGAATATCTCCCAAGGTAATATTTTTATTCCCAGAGATAATTAAAAACAATTAATAACACACCATTAGTAAATATTAAGTTATTTATTCCTATGCAAACATTCAGTTCTGCAATATCATCTGCACAGTAGCCACTTAAAACTGCACAAGAGAGTACTCTGCACCTGTGAGTTGCTGGCAACCTCACAGGTTGCCCACAAGCCACCCAGCTAGGACACAATGGCCAGCAAGATGGTAAGAAGTGACCAAATAAAAAAATGTAAATTGCCAAGCTACTTTTCATAAGTATTATGCAGGCTTTCTCTCTGCAACTCTTGTACTAAATGATGATCTCCAACCTAAGAGTGAAAAGCACAAAGCTGGGAGCTATAACCACAGACGTCAGAAACATCACTTGTTTCTTCTCACATGGAGTATATCATCTCTGCCCTAGCTGAATATTGGCAGAATTAAAATTATCACAGGAGCATACTTGTAGAACACAGACATAAGCATTAATGCAGGAACATGAAGCCCTATTAACCTTACTGTACTTGATTCTGATCATCTATACCTACATAAGATTCAAACTGTAAGCAAGACATGTTAAATGGTTGGGGAATTTCTGAGAAACTGGAAATGTTTCCTTTGTTTAGCTTAACAAATGAAAGACTAAAATGGAGATCTGTGAACATGACAAGATAGAAGTGCCAAAAAAGAAAACATTCTCAAGTAAAAGAACAATTCTGGAGCAAGTATAAATCCATGCAAAGTTGTCAGTACTGTTTGGGCTGTTTTCAACTTTTAGAGGCTGAAGGTCTGCAAGAGCAGTTAGTCAAACTCAAAGACCAAGAACACGCTTTTCACTCCTATGTTTCCACAAGACAAGAACACAAAAAAGCAGACAAGTGAAGAAATAAGCAGAAACAGTACAGCAGAACTGGTGTCTAAGGAAAATCAGATTATTGTCCTGGGGCTCAACACTAATTGGAAATAAGTTTAGAACCCTGAATCAAAAAAAAAGTAAACAAAATTTTAGGAGTTGGTTTCTCCTGTACTGAAGTACCAAACTTTTGTCCGAATACATGGAGGTGCTCTCAACAATACTAATAGCTCAGCAATTTCTCTTAACCAAAATAATTTATCAGATCTTACCTTTCAGTTGATTGCTCAGATCAACAGAGATAAAAAAATATCTTTGTACTTGAGTGGAATAAGCTCAAAAGTAAATAATTATAGCCCATCACCCTTTAATCCTAATGACAGGACTTTTTCCAGTATCTTTCTCTATAATTTCTCCATGAAATTATTAGTGGGTTGTTATAAAGTGTGAATACCCTTCTCCTAGACAAAAATTAAAAACATTCAGAAAGTATAAGTTTAAATTTAACCCAGTAAAAACCTGCTATATTTTATTGTCATACTTACTTTGTTCTCTCATATGAGAAACTATTCAAAGACTCTATTTTTGTTATTATTACAACAGCCATTACATAAGTCTAATCAGTTCATTTGTGGATAACCATGACTGTTGTTAAAGGCAACATCTATAAAACAAAATGGAAACAAGCAGAGGCAGACCTGAACCACGGCTGCTTAGGCAGAATTTGAGAATGAACTGCTTGGTTCCAACTCTGCCTAGCAGAATTGTGGCAGTAGTTATTGTGGCTGCACCAAACTTGCCTTTTCAAAACATCACACTTGTGATTGATGGTGTGCCCTAACACTAAACCTGAAGTTTGTACCTCAGGTTGATCCCTGACGACTACATGTTGCCAACAAATTTTAATAAATGTATAATAGTTTTCAAAATATTAAAAGAAAGAAAGATTTCTATTCAGTATTTTACCTTCAAAACCAACATTCAAATGTCTGGTATCTCCTTTCTCTCAGACTACTGAGGAACAATCCTATAGGTTAAGTGTATATAAGAGATAGTTTCTTTTTTGTTTTTTCTTGGAAAAATGCAGAAAATTAAAGAGCTTACAGAATCTCCTTAAATATTACACAATACTGAACTTGCTGCCTAGTTACATTGCTCACCTCACATCTTTCTTTTGAACCTTTTCATCTCTCCTTTGTCCCTGAAGAGGATGAAAAACTCATCTTTCTCAAGCAAAATTTGTCAGTTCAGTAATCCTGGCTTCTTATCTGCCTCAGAATACATCTGAATTTTCTAAATATTTTGCATTAAAAAATTCTCTTTCAAAGAAAAAAAAATGTTGAATCTTGACAGATAATTACCATTATCCTCTCAGCTAGCAGAAAATGATGGCAAAATGCCAGCTTGCTTGTCTGCTACAGATTAGACATTTCCAAGCTTCCATCCTTCCCTTTAGAGAAAACAGAAGGGGAAGACCAGCCAGGAGAAAGCCTACCCTGTCAGCTGATCCTGTAAGGAATAAAATTAATATTCTCCTAGCAGAAATCATTTTCCTCCAAGCCTGAGGTAAATGATATGCCTTACCATATGTTATGATGGTCCTTTCAAGATTGACAAATTTGATGAATTTTTCCTGGATGGTCTTTCATCCAGTATCTTCTCATCACCTCCAGCTTCTGCTTCAGGCAAACTCTCAAGAGGCATAAATCAGAATAGCATCACCAAATTACATAACTTCTACCCACTGGGGATTTAGCTCCTTCTACTTCAGACTTAGCATGAAAAAGTGTCTCTGCATTCTTCAATAATCTTTTTGATCTGTGTAGAGCTTTAGAGAATTACCCTGACACATTGCTGAGCTTCGCCACCAAGACACCCACAGTGGGCAGAGAATCCAGTAAATTTTCTTAAAGGAAGAACTCTAAAAAGACAATGTCCAATTACAACATATTCAGAATTAGCCCTAAATCAGACAAAACTCTTCATCAGTTCACACACAAGGAAAAAAGTCAAAAGACAGATTCAGGCAAATTCCCTCACTGTATATAAATATGTCACTTCGAATACAAACTCAGACATGCACTCTTCTTTAGTTCACCTCTACTTCTAAGAAATCAGAATGCCTGAATCCCCTTTGCCAGTCCCCAGATAGCAGTTTATTTGCACATCATTTATGCATCACTGTCTTTTGAAAGTTTTACTTTTATCAATAAAAGACAGGCAGGCAGGATAGATATAAATACAGATATTTTTTAAATCTATCTACTCACACAGATGCCTAAGATTTTCCTGTTTGCCATAAAATATACTGATTCTAAGTGAGAATGATAATAAATAAAGAGCAATTTTAGGCAACATTACTCAGTCAAACTCCATCCAAAAAGAAAGATGATGGATTTTGGTTACTCCAAACTTTTCTTCTCTGGGAGAGGACACAGAACAGCTATTGAAATAGGACCAGGTGCTGCACCTCTCTGACTGACTTAGGAAAAACAGGAAAAAAAATAGTCCCCCCAAACTAGGAGCAGACCCCTAAGCTGATACAAGGACTTTCTGTATTAAATTACAAACTTATAGATATGTGATAGATATAAATAAATTAATAAATATTTATGGATAAAATGAAAAACATTGTATCCTTTCTGAGAGCAATTCAAAATGCTTCAAAAGTTTAATTGACCATATATTTTTAAATATTTAAAACATAATTTTACACCTAATCATGGAAGGACAAAGATAAAAATGTTAAGATCTCAACGAAGAAAAAATATAGCCAGTGACTGCTTCAAAGATAGAAAACTGGAACAAAATGCCTATTGGAGCATACTGAGCCTCCCACAGGAGTTTCAAAGTCAGACACTGCTGGCTTTTGTATTTAAGCAGCCTTTCAGCTAACAACTTCTGTACAAGGTACTTGTCAAAGAGAGAAAGTGTAAAGGACTAAGAAAGATAAAAGAACTTCAAAATGAAAAAAACACGGTACTTGGATATGTTCTAGTCACAAGGACTTTCCTAGTTTTGAAGGGGAGGTCTGGAAATTTTTTTATATCCTTGTCTTATAATGATAAGAAATATTTTTTAAAAATAAATAAAAGAAAAAAATAAAAAAGAAAAAGAAAGAAAAAAACCAAAGAATAGCCCCATTGTAAAGAATCTTTACTCTTAAATCAAAACATATACTGTGGTACTTTATAACTGTTGATTTTTTGGGGGGGGGGTTTTGACACAGTTGCACAATTTTTATTCCCATGACTCCTCATTGTCATTCTCTCACAAGTATGTATATATACCACATACATACACCTGAGAAAAGCGTATCATTTCTCATCTTAAACTATTGCATGAACTTCGACAGATTTTTTTGTGCATTACACACAGAATTTATCAATTGTTTTACTATTTATACTAAAACTGAAATGACCACATCAATCATGGCTAAATATGCTCAGGATAATAAATATATTCCTTTGTCCTGAAAAAGAAGTTCAGCTGCTGCCAATTTTACCTTTTCTTTTTCCTCTCCCTCAGAGACAGCAGTAGGGCCACCTCCCCAAAGAGCAACAGCAGACACAAGATGCTTAAATGAGGAAACTTCTTTCCTACTCTTACTCTCCAGTGATCATCAGTGGGACCACCATACACCCACTGCCAGGCTTTCCTGCCCTCTTAAGTAGTTTCTATTTTCTATGTTGGCGAGAAAAAAGTAGATGAGTAGAAATCCACGGCTAAGGGAGGAAGAAAAGATGTCAGTCTGCTTCTGCAAGCAAGCAGTCCTTGCATTCCCTCATAATCTTCCCTGCTCAAAACCCTGCTCGCAGGTTACAGCTGTGAGCCGACTTCCAGACAAATTTCAGAGAAATGGTAACTACAAAGGAAGGGCAACCTCACCACCAGACAGCTGTCTGGCAGCCTCATCATATTTCCTCAGAGTACATGGCTTCAGCCTCTGCTATTTCCAGTGTTCCGAAAGACATTACTATACATACTCAGACTAAAAGCTGATCACCCAGTTCTCAGACCAGACTTAGGACCTAAATGAAGGCCTGTAGCAAACCTCATTTTGTATTGATAAGATGTCACATGAATCCATCAGAGACATTCAATGATAGGATTCTTTCCCTCATTCCCCAGCATCCTCTTTAAAATATATGTCGCTGAGGCATAAACACTGTCATTATTCCCAAAAAATTCCAAACACAAAAATGTCATACTGTTTTATCTTTGTTGGAAGAAATGTTGACACTTGATACTGTGACATTCACAGAAGTACATGGTTAAAAACTGACTTTGAACTATATCACCAGTAGAAGAGTCTCTTGTGGCTAACAGGGGTAGCTTTACTGTCTGGTACATTAAAAACTCAGCTGGATAAAATCCTCTAAAGTTGCTGCACAAAGAAATCTTTTGTTATCAATGCACTAAAAAAATTGTACTTGGTGTCACACTAGCTATACACTGAAGTCTCAAATATCAGGTAACTTAAACACCTTACATAAATATGGGACCACGTCACCAGAACACCACCAACAGATAACTCTGTAAATTATTTTGGTTATTGTACTGCCTTAAGGTTAAAAGTCTTTCAGGTAAAAATATTAAATGCAGTTTACTACAAAAAAAACTTTGAAGAAAGCAATGCAAATTGTAACTGTCTGCTGTTTGCAATTTATCAATGAGATTAAAACATCATGAGGATGTTAGTCTGAATATTTTAATTATCAAATGTTTTATATAAATTATTTTACTTCTAACAGATGACATGTAAGTTTTGGATTTATTTCTACTTCTACTAAGGAAAACAAAAGAAACAATGAAATGATAAAGGACACATTCATTCAAAGAGTTTCCAGATAATTGCTAAAAGTTACAATTTCAGAAGTGAAGCAAAAGGTATGAAAAAACACATGAAGATTTGAGATTGTTTTAGATAACTGGTATTCTAACTTCCTTATTACACTTAAAGAATAATATTTTTGTTAGTTCCTCCAAAATCTACTTTTCAATTAGTTCTTGACTGCTTTTCAAGATACCAATGGCAACACAAATTCCACCTCGGATATAATCCAAGAACACTGTTTTTTCAATAGTCTGATTACTCTCAAATCACTATATAGTACTTCTACATAATGATTCTTCACCAACAACCCATTTTTTATTTTAAAGGACAAGTTCTACAGCTTAATATGCCCAGTACTGTACACAAACTCAAAGGAGAATAGTTGTGTAAAACGAGAATCACAAAAAGAATTATTTAAGTATGGTACCTGACACATACTACTAGTTTTGAACAATTCAGCTATCTAGAGTATTTTCCCTACCCTACAAAGAAAGAAAACTTATTTTGAAAACAAAAATTGGCAGCCAGCAACTACTTGGTAGCAAGGTGATGAGAGACCTCTATCACTATTACTTCTTCCTCATTATTAAAGTTCTTACACAAATCACGCAAAAGCCAGTTTACCATAAATTGTTTCAAATACCACAGCTACAGCATGAATTCCTGTATCTCTACAACTAACACACTCAAGAAGTAATTAGGAGCAAAAGATTACAAAATCCACTCAATGACAGCAGGAGAAGTATTTAGAACAAATGCAATAGAAATAATTCATGCTAACGTGCAAAATAGTACTTTGCATTTTAAGCCAAGAAAAGCAGCTCAGGCCATATCATAAAAAGAAAATTCTCATAAATGTTTCAATTTTTTAAATTACTTTCTCACTTCACTTAACCTTCAGCAGTCGACAGACCATAGGCTTACACATGGTCTATTCTAATTCATCAGAAGCCACTTGTTCACCTGACAAGGAAGAGAGAACGATGTCTAGGGAAACCAAATCAGAGATTGAATTTACGGTAGTATTATATCTGGGCCTGTTGCCTCTTTCTCACCTTGAAAACCAAAACACATCTTTTACCCTCATGGAAACAGAATTAGTTTGGCTAGTAGAAACGAGTTCTCTATTCAAGCAGATGCTCCACGATCTCATTACCTCTCCCAGGGATACAATGCCTAAAAATGTATTGTAGGTAAAAATCTGAACCTCTCATTCCTAGCACTGTCATAAACTATTTCAAGACATGCACTCATGCTCTCAAGCTCTCCTACCAACTTGACATTCCTAAGTCTAAGCCTGTTTTCCAGGTCATCAGCATGACCTTCGTGCACAGCCTGACAGCCACTGGTGTTTATAGTTAGATGTCATTATGCCTACATGGAAATTTATATTTTGGTACCAGTAAAACAAACAAAGCTTTTCGTTCTTCTAAGAAGAAGTTCTAGTGACTGTAGAGATATCTTCACGTTTCTTAATCAGATAGGACATTTTGGAGCACTAGGCACTCCACCCAGATGGCGCACAAGGCAATGCCAAAGGCTGACCACCAGCATCTCAGATGTTCAGAAAGCCAAAAATTCTCATATGCTGCTCAGCACAACAGGCCACTCTAGCCAGAGAAAACAGAAAACACATTGACATGACAAGAGAAGCCTATTTCAACTCAGCTCAACCTTTTTTGCAGTTTCATATTTTTTCTTATACATAATTACATTACCCACAACCCAAGACATAGTTAAGTTCAGGCAGTTACCAGAAGATTTTAATTGCAGTTTCATATTAAGATTTCTCTTTCAAGTAGTTTTAAAAATAGCATTCATCAGTCATTTTCTGATTTTAATAGTCCAAATTCAGGGTTTTTAAAAAAAAATATGTCTTGCATTTTACATGAATTATTATTATTATTAATATTATTATTACTATTATGCACTTCTGGTTTGAACCAGTACTACCTGTGAAGCGAAGAAAGGCACAAAAAGCAGAAAATATAGCCAAAGATTTCTTTACCTTCCTCCCAGCGGGGAACACCAGACAGGTTCAGGGACACCTGGCATCAGCAGGGTCCTAATTTCTGTTCAGGTTCATCTTCCCCTCCCTGCCCAAAGGCAGAGCCCTCCCAGGGTGCTCCTCCTGCTCCTTTCTCAGCAGACTGCTGCCTGACCCCTTGGCCTTGAGGACCACCCCTCTACCCAGTCTGTCAAGCTAGTCTGTATACTAAATTAATGAATATAAACTGTATTAATTATTCATACAGTCCAGACTGACACATTAGATTGAATGTCATGGTTATCCTGAAGGTAGAAATTGTTGAGCTTTACATAACACATTCATTAAATGCACTGAACTAATTAAAGTATGTTAATTAGGTAATAGACAAAAAGAACTCAGTATCTGGTAGGGACTGGTCACTGTTAATACCTTGTATCGTGTTAATACCTTGGCCATATTTTTATGCTTAATGAGCAAAAGGAAAAGCTGATTATTCAGAAAGCAGAAAAAAAAAAAATCACATGTGTTACGTGTTGGAAAAATAGCCTCAGGTGACAGTGGAAATACATACCAAAGGAACTGGCACTCTAACAAAGAAAGTATCATTTCAAAGCCCATAAACAACATGCTGTCACCAGGAATTCTACCTATTCACATTCTAGGAAGCAATACTTAATTTGTTGGTGGTGCTAATAAAATGGCAAAAAGTTGCTTTTATTTGCACAAATTACCTCTTCTCTCAGTACTATGAAAATTTTTTTTCCTATTTTTGAATTTACATTTACATCATGAAAATTGTGATTAAGGTTTGTATATCAAATGATTTGGTCAGAAAAACAACTGAGAAGCGAGAAATTATTGATTCAAATCCTGCCTACATCGGGCAAATGGTGGTGGGAATTACACATGCATATGCTTAGCACTGGAAATAAAGCCTAAAAATTACTTCATTTATGGAAATAAAATAATGCTTGATATGCCATTAAAACATACTCCAAGCTTATGTTAAAATATTTTTTCCATTCCATAGCATAGCCCCTTGCTTTTCACTTTATTTGAAGGGACATGACCAAACCTAGAAAGTATTTTTATGTACATTAAAAAGAAAAAAACATTCAGTTAGCACTCTCAATAAAACAAAGGCCTGTACTTTCTTCCAAAGACAACTTGAATAATTATAGTAAAAAAACCAACAGATGTTGGTGATAGTAAACTGGTCAGGACAAAAGCAAACTAACAGAAATCCTTCTTAACTTCAGCAGCATACATTTTTTATATCATTACTCAGTCACTAAAAAGTGAATCCTAGTATAAAAGTCCATAACTGACAGATTCAGAAAGGGAAGCTCATCCTTGACATGGAATTTGGATAGAATACAGACAAAGTCAAAGCAAATTTTAAACTTAACAGAAAAACTGACACACAAACATGTAAACACAAAACAATCCAGACAGATCAGTAGCCATGCAAGCCTAGAAGTAACTGTTCTATTTTTTTTCCTTTTTTTTTTTTTTTTTAATATTAACATTCCATTTGTGGCTAAAATTCTCCTGCAAGACATCTCAGTCCCAACAGGGCAAAGAAACTTGATGCCTCAATGGGTGTCTAACCTAAAGCCAGCCAGGGCCTGGGCTCAGGTGTTGCTCCCATCTCACATATGACCACCCAACTTTCTCTGTTATTCTCTGAAAAAAACATGTCCAATGCTACCTAAAATAAAGAGATGGCCATCGATTTGTTTTCTAGCAATACTGTAACACCATCCACCCTTGTTTGTTCCACTTTAATATGGGAGGCATAAGCCTGCTTCTCTTCTTTGCCTGAAAGGATTCAGGCACACACTTCACACACCTCTAGAAAATGTCCCCAGTGGAAGAGGGAGGTGAGAGCTACTTCGCGGTTGCAACACTTTTCAGTGACAACAGAACCAGGGCTTTATTCTTCAAAAAAGAGGAAGGAGTTGAACCCATGTTTCCCTGTGTCCTGCATAATTATAATAGCCACTGACCCACTGACACAAAGAAAGCCATGAGTGTGGCCACCATTTCCACAGGGAGCCATGGGAGGAGGCTTGTGCTTGGGCACCCTGCGCAGGCACCTAACCCAGGCCCTGTCACTGAGCACCAACACCTGCACCTGAAAATCAAGCCCAAAACTGCCATAAATACCCAGGAAATTTAAAAGCATTAGTCCAGTCACACACTGGATACCTGGGTGATTTCAGGTGAGCTGATACACCAGGACAATGCTAGGTCAGGTGCCATCCCAGGAGCAGTGCAGCTGTATGTGTGACCCAATGTACTCAGGTAACTGGATAATCCCCTGAGTGGATGTAGCTAGCAGAGGCACAGAGTCCTGTGGCTGTGGAAAAACTGCCTCCAGTTCTGGGTTTATTTTATCCACACATAGTCAAAAAAAACAAGAATCACAGTTGCAAATTTTGCCCTAGTGCACTTTTCCATAGCAAGATGGCAGCCATTCTTCAGGCAAGGCCTGAAGGGAACTTCTGGAACCAGCTCAAACCCAGTACGATCTGCAAGGTTCACAAACATTATAATCCCTAATGCTTACAGTTTAAGTGTAAGCTTATTAACACCAACTTCTGAGCACCCAGTTGCAAGGTCTTTCACCTCTCCTTAGTTATGACCTTTCAGAGAAAATTTAGTCTCAAGTAAACTTTCTTCAAGAACATACCACGCCACTGCCCAGCACTAAGAAATACTTAATTAGAGAGGATAACACACAAAGAATGCAGGGCGCACCATATTAATGAGAGCAACAAATTCACAAGAACTGCAACTGTTGCATAGAGTTTCTTACCCTAAAAATTAGAGGACTTGTATAAAGAAATATGGGTTTTTGGTTATGGTTTGTCCTTCAAAAGAAGTCATGGCATTGAAACTGGTGCTTTTGTCAGGAGAAAGTTCAACATTTCTGTAACCCAAGAATAACATCCAATGCTATTAATGCTCTACCAAGAGTTCATGTATCTCTATTGGCTATTTTCCTTGGCACATACACCTTTTTTAGTCTTTTCTCCCTGTATTTCACAGTTACCTGCAAAGACTTTATTACAAGTGTGTCCAACTATGCATAGTTTTTTACGAGCAGGGGCACCAATTCAATGAAGCCATTGTAGATTCACAACAAGCAGAACTTGAACCAGTTCCATGGGATATATTTCTATGGTTCATTTTCTATGCTATATAAACTAAAACACAGTGACTATTTCACTGTTCATCTGTGCAAAATAACTGCAAGATATTTCAGTTTTAATTTTCAAAACAAGAACCCAGGAAATACAACAAGGAGCCTGTCGTCATCATTACATAGCACTTTCTGTAATAGGTTAAACAGATGAAAAAATTATGATGTTTCTGCTTTTGAGAGAAAATGAGGTAACAGCATCCTTGCAAGAAGCTCAGGTGACTAAGATGACAAGCACTACAATGCTCATAAAAAAAGTTAAATGCAGCAGTCATTCAGGGAATAGAGGGATCATTCCCACTTCCATGTCTGTTCATATTTTACCAATGTCTGTGCTTTAAGAGCTAACTTTTTTTAAGGGTCCTGAAAGCATTTTACAAATCTGAATCATTTAGGATTTAGGCCAGGATTTAATTTCTTAATATCCCTCTTGAATTTTGCTTAAACAGTCTGGGCAAGTAAAGAAATATGCATTCAAATGCTCCACAAAATTTTTATGAAATCCAGACAGTTAAGTGGTCAAGTAAAGTGTTTATTTTAAAAGGAAAAAAAATTAACATAAAGTTTAAATTTTTCAAAGAGAGATGACAACGAAGTACCATTTAAATGAAAGGTTAAGAAGAGTGATTTAGCATGGTTTACACAGGCATACTTCAAAACAACATGAATAAGTTTTTCATTGTAAAAATCAAGTTAAACTTCAACAAGAGCTTTTAGACAAGATTACTTAAGACTAGGGGATGGAACAAAAAAAATTGCAAACTCAAGGAACACTCAGGAAGTGTTAGACTGAACAAAAAACGTACTAACAGCAGCCTCTTCCCTAGTAAAATTGATAGAAACAATAAAGAAAACCTCTGTCAGGAAGTAAATTTCCTCACAAATACAATCGTATCTGTTTCCCAGATAACGGCTCACAGATAAATTAGTTTTTAATTGAAAAGGCTAAGAACATTTCTGGCCTAAAGGAATCAGGTAAAGAGACTCAATCAAGTAATAATCAAGCAGACATTTCTTTGTTCATTTCTTAGCTGGACTTAATGATGTAAGGAGAGAAAAAACTTCCTTGACAAGTGACACAGTTTAGGAAATCAAACTAACCAAGACAAGAAAATGGAAATTTTTTTTAAGTGCTGCAGGGATTTATATGAAGCTCTAAAACTTCTGGATGAAAATTAAATTGTTAAGTATTTTTGAATGGTCATAAATAAAATAGAAAAATAAGGGGATAAAGTTACGTATTCGGGAGATTTTCAGATGTCATTAAAATTAATAAGCATCAAAATCACTTAGGCAACATTACAAAAAAATCATCATCTTCATATTTAATCACCTAAATTTTATAACAAGGTGCTAGGGAATAGACCAGAATCTCTGTTACTTGTGTACTAGAACAATCACTGCTGTGATTTTTCTACTGAAGAATTACAAGTGTGATATTTATATCACAGAGACTAAATATAAGTAAGCCTTGAAGCAAAAAGATATTACTCTGATTACAAATGTCTTTCACTACATTTTTGTGTCATTTATTCTAATAACAGTTGCCTTATTTTCAGAAGCTTTGAATCATTCATCCCTAATAAGTCTTTTCCAGGGGGAGAAAGACTACTAAATCTATTTTCCAACCATAGCTAACTGGAGAAAATTCTGGGTTCTTAGGTGAACATAATTCTTTGCTATGTGAAGATGTTCTTCCTCTTAAGCCTTTGTATTTATGCTAGGAAAATGGCTGTATTTACCTTTTGAAATAATATTGAAACCCATGTTTCATTCATATTTTGAAACTTACAATGCCTACAACAACATGAAACCTCTGCAGTGCACCAGTAATTCCCATTTTCTGCATGGTATTGCAAAGGTCCTGCAGGTAGGTCCAGGTGTGATTCACTGGAATGGACCAATTATTCACCTTCCAAGTGGGAGACACATGTTCCAGTGTTCTCACAGCTGCTGGAGAGAAACTGCAACTAGATCACCCATGTTTTAAGGGAATATTGTGAGGTAAAAAATAGTGTCCCTCTACTTTTTCCCTGTCTGTTTTAGAAGTCACCAAAATAAGATGAGTACAAATTAGAGCAGCAATTCAGATATTATATATTTTAGCAATATGTCGTTAAATTTTCCTACACTCTGTAAAATGCAAGAATTACGAAACATAGATGCTTATTTCATAGAATTTTAAGGCTGTCATATTGATCTATTCTGGAGGTAGTGATCCAAAAGGTATTCTCAAGCAAAAAATGGATACTATAGAGTGCACTCCTTACTTGAGTCTATGCTGTCTTTGCTAACTCTGTCTTTGCTATCTCTCAATGAATTAAATGAGAGAACAGTAATTTTTTTTTCCAAATGAAAACCAGTCAGCAGAAAGTATCCCATTAGAGGGATCACAAAGAAAATGCAGTTTGAGAACAGAGTCATCATTGCTGAAGGGGATGAAAGTTAAAAGGTACCTAGAGAAACAAACATCTTTAAGCACTTGACTAACCAAATGTACAGCAGACTTTGCCACAGGCATCTTGCCTGCACAGCTCTCTCTCTCCAGGTTCTGCCCTTTTGTACTGTGCCCTAGGCAAAGCAGATCAATTTAAAACAAAATTGATACAAACATTATTTAAATGAGGTTTTAGGTCATTCTAGTTAAATAGTCTATTCTAATAGTGTTTTGCAGTTAGATTTTTATTTTTTTATTCCAAAAAAGAGATCTATTCTTGTTCATTAGTATAACACTGCAAGTATACACTGAAGTAGGAACCAAGATATATTAGACCTGGCTGGTTTTACAAGCCAGAAGGATTCAATGTATGTTTACACAGTTCCTTAGTTGACTGTATATTTATAGTAAGTAAGTAAGGTGTTAATTTTGAATTATTCTGTCAGAAATTTATGGCCTTTAATTAACAGTTGTTTTTTTGTTGTGGGCTTTTGGTTTGTTGGGGTTTTTATCAGATAAATTGTCCAAGAGTTTAGTTCAGTGAGCACACAACACCAAACCCAGTTAAACATTTTTCTGAATCTCAACAGAAACTTTTGATGTTTAAATGCCTTTGAAAATTTGTCTGCATATCCTTTCAGTTTCAAGAGATAGATCTCATCTTCTCCAATATATTACATATGTACCTATGTGGAAGAAAAGCACTCTTGCTTTTTCAGATCCCAGCTGGAGTCTCAACTCTGAATGAATCTTGAATTGACCCATCAACCACCTCTATCACACTAACACATCTGAAAGTAATACATGTCTTGTCTTAGCTGGCTGAAAGTGCAGACAGCTAAAGCAGCATGAAACCTAGAGTGATTAGAATCCTTAATTTTAAAATTTTTTTCAGATTGCTTCCATTGTAGCTCTCAGCTCTCTGGATCAGAAAGCCAATATTGTACAGAAACATACACACAGTCATGCTCAGTGATAGTCTACTCCTGCTGGGGGAGCACAATGGACAAAGTGATAACCAAAGAGAAAAAAAAACAGAAAACACAATGAAAAGGATGAAGATGTTAGCATAAGAAAACAGTATGCATGTTTATGTAAACTGTAAAACTACTGTAGAAATACCCTCAGAGAGAAATCATATTTTCAGTGTGTAGTATTAATCTTGGGCAACTCCACAGGGTTTCAACCAAGTTGCACTACACTGCACTGTCCTAGATAAAACTGAGCCACATCTTATGATCCAAATAAACAAAAAATATGTATGGAAAAACGTCTGTAGCTGGGCATTTCTTTACTATAGATCCAATCTAAATCTAGAGACTGGCATTGAAATAATGGTTAAAATTTTTTATACTTTTAAATTTCAGACTTCTAAACCTGACCATTAACTTCTGAAACAGAATTCAAACTTAGTAGTTTCTCAGCAAAACACAATCCAAAAGCAAAGAACTTAATTCCTTGATCCTGACGCAGGGAATATTTTCCTTCTTATAAGTCCTTCAACACAGCATCTAGTCTTACACAGTCCTGCAAGGAAAATATGTCATAAACACTCTTTTCTACAAATTCTTGCATTCTATTTTTATTCTAGCATCCCTAAACACTGTTTTAAACGCTATTTTTAAATATTTGCAGTGGTGTAAATGAGAAACCTGATTTTGTGTCTCTCCTAATCCATCTGAAGATAATGTGAAACAACCACCATGAATTTTGCAGGCAGTGGTACTGTCAAAAGAATCAGGAAAAAAAATTGCTTCTTTTCCAATATATTAAGAGTTTATACCTCTGAAAAATAGATCTTACTACGAGTGTGCATGAGACTATTGCATGATGCTAGAGACCAAGATTCTCTTACGTGAAACTACAGAGTAAATGGAAACCAATGGATATTATCTCAACTAACCATGGATATTATCTCAATTTCAATATCCAAAGACTGAAGCACCAAAGCTAGCAGGGAACTTTGAAACAAACTAATTTTGTAACTCCCAGAAATGCTACAATGTTGTTTTCTCATTACAGCAGCTACATGGCAATGAGCTCTTTCCTCGCTAAACACACAATAAAGATGCAAAGAAAGGGTGCAGAGCAGCAGCTAAAAGACAAACCAGATGCCACCTAGGGCCCACCAGTTGAATTACATACAGCTGGTAACCAAATGAATCAACCAAGCAAAATCCAACACAATTGTCTGTGATTAATACAATCAATGAATTAAAGTGAAAGCACTTGGCATCCATCATCAGCTCCTTCAGTGACACTCCCTGGTTCAGTGGCAGCTTTATGGCCTCCTCTGAAGTTCAAAATTAAATCTGTAAAATAATATACAACTGTTCACCCACTGTAAAAAAGCACGTCCTACCAAGCTGTAGCCTACAAATTGCTGGGCACTACAGTCACAACGTTTGTTGAAACTGCTTAAAACCAATCTGAATTTTTAAAAAATAAATAAAATAAATAAAATATCAGATTTGTGATGAAAGCCAGAGCAATGGCATTAACAAAACTCCAAAAATTCAGCAAAAAGAGGTTCTTTGGGGAAGAAGGACAGCAGTTCACAAATCTGTGAAGATGATTTAGACAACTTGGAAGAAAATGAGTATGCATGGGTAGAGCAGAACAAGGTTCCCCTTCATTTGCTGCTGAATTCAGCAAGAACATAGTCTGACAGACCCCTCCTGGGTCAGTGTTGCCCACTGCTAAAAACAAACACTTGACACTTTTCCTCAGTGAAGAAAGTCTTTCTCCCAAAATATCCAGTCCCACAAAAAGTTTGACTGATCAGAAAGAAAATTAACACTTTAGCACAAGAAAGTAAAGACAGTGAATGGGCAACCGCAACTCACTTATATTTAGAAATAATCTCATCTACAGGTGAACAAGTCATTGGGAACATCAAAGAGAATTACTTCTCTTTCCACAAAAACATCCAAAACATAACCTATCACTGCCAAGCTAACAATGACAAACTTTTTTTTTAATGGACCCCAGGAAAGAAACTAAAAATGGAACTGAAGAAATAAAAAAAAAAAAAAAAAAAAAAAGGAACAAGCAAATGGTCTTTCCATTGGTATTCAGTCCAAGTTTCTGGGAATGAGCAGTTTAAAGTTTTCTGAGCTGGTGGTTGCATCTATTGAATTAGGATCATTGTGCTTAATGACTTGGGCTTTTAAACCTATTTACATTTACAGCCTCCACAACATCATTTTTTTTCCTCCACAACCTAAAAACAAAGCTTGAGTTTAGATAATTCAAGTGGAGTACTACTTGTACTAAAACACACAAAACCAAATGAAATGGGTTTTGTCTTGCATTTCTAGGAAGATGAAAATATTCAGTTGAATTGGGTATTTGCCACCAGGAAAAAAATTTTTAAAAATAGTCCCATCAGAACGAAATTTCATTAGAATAAAATTACCAGTAGAATTAAACTACTTTCATTGTTGCACCTACATGGACACAAAAGGAAAAGAAAAAAACAACAAAACAACAATTAATACTAACTGTTAGTAGGAATAGAATCAGTTACATTATGGAATCAAAAACAAACAAAATCTGTCATAATAATTATAATCATAAATCAACAGTACTTTCCTACATAAAATATATCAATAGAAGAAATAAGCCCATTCTTATTACAAAAGTTATTAAAAACTGTACTGTAACTTTAAAGCATTAACAATACTATATAACTGTTCGCACAGAATATTTATCAGTTCTCTCTTTTTTGCTGAAGACAATCATGCCAGTCTTATTTTAATGACCTTTTTTACATTGCAACGACCTTTTTTAGACTTTAATGAATATTCATAATTGAAGTACTATATAAACAGTTATTTCTCCAGTCACTGTGAAATGAAAAATTTGAGATGCAAAGACAAAAGCATAGCAGAATAGTAGTTTCTGTATTACAGTTTTTGAATGAGATTAATCATAATCCTCTAAATTTTTTTAATTTCACATCCATAAAACAGCACTTCCAGGAGTGAATAAAATTCACTATTTCTTGTGTCAAGGAAATAAAATTCTTATTAGTCTAAAAAATTTAGAAATAAAAGAACAAACTAAGTTCATAATTTAGAACTAATATTATTTGTGCTCTTACAGCAAACACTTTATGTAATTAGTCATAAGGACTACACTGCAATAGCTCAGTAATTTCTGTGAACAATCAGGGGAATTACAAACTAGAGAAAATAACTAAATTATACTGCCAAATATCTATTTGTTTGCAATCAAGCCAATAAATAAGTTTATTAATTACGTGTGCACTGACCTAGCTCTTCAGTCAGACAGTCATGACTTAAGACCCCTTCATGACAGAACCTACATTCACCCAGACCAAAAATACAGTCCTCATGCCAAAAGGTTCACACAATTTTTTTCCTAAACAAATAAACAAAACAAACAGCTACCTAAATATGGTGGCTCGTTTGCAGCATCTAATCCATTCTGCAATAAACTACTGCACTTATTCTTACATAACACTGAACACTAAACAGATAAACCCAATTTTATCCGTGGTAAACCTAACTTGCATTTATCTAAGGTAGCACATGTAAGTAAGGAACTGGAAGAGAAGGTGATGCCACCTAATATGCAGCAGGTTTTTTGTACAGCCATCTTTTGTAAGCAAGTCATGGGAGAACAGTTAGACACAAACACATATATATATATGAAATTATTAATAACTTCTGACAGGTGGCACATTTATCAATTTTAATTGTCTAAGCATCACCAAGAACCGGTTTTGTAGAGATTACCTTTTTTTCTAATATTGTCATTGAAACACTACTCAGAATTTTAATATGACAAGTTGCTCTAAATAGCAGACTACTTCTGTAATCATAATATCTAGAACCAAAAAGAAATGAAAAAGAACAAGAACTTGTTCTTCAGAACAAAAACACTACTTTCCCACCAGACTCTCTCTACCCTGGATGCTTCATCAAAACCTTTGTGTTGAACTATCCAAGATATGAAGTGGTACTACTGTGCACAAGACTGGATTGTGCACATTTCAGTCATCCACACAAATAAACAACAGTCAAACAAACAAACAAAAAAATCTACTCAAGTTCTATCCATTAACACAATCCACTAAATGTCTTCACTTTGGTATTTCCATATTTTTATGTGAAAGATTTTTTAGAAGTTCTATGTGTTCCCTCTAGCTTAACTATTTTCTGGAGAAATGGAAAGAGGCGAGTAAGGTTGCTCTGGGATTTGGGAATGTTTTGGATGAAATGCATTAGGGCTTGCGAACTGCAATCCTATTACCATGGACATCTCATTGTAACACTGGGAATGGGTAGGGGACATGGTTCCCACATGAACGGGAACATGGTTCTTGCAGCAGAAGCTAGCCCAAGACAACACCTTCATCATGGGTATAGTGGTGATACTCAGTTCTCAAAAACAGTTCTCAATTCTCATTTCTCTTCTTTTCCTCCACAAGTCTGCTTCTGCTGACTGCATGACATGTTAGTGCATGCATAGTCTTCAGTGACTTAAAATTTTGCAAGGCAGAAAAGTTTTTGCTGCTTCTGTTATTTTTGCCCAAATGTGGCCAACATAAGAAGCACTGGACAGGGAAGTTGAAAAGAAGTTCACAAATATTTAGTGGAAAATTACTTGGGTTTTCTACATTTATTTCTTAAGTTTCTCTTCAACGGGTTTTCTTCACTCCAGAGGTAACTGCGGTTTTCTGTTGCTCTGGGCAATACTGACTTGAATTCAAAAACCTCTTACCTACTCTTAGCTAGGGCTGGGTGAATTGAAGAAAATTTTCATGTATTTGCAGCTCAAAATAAATCAATTCAGATATATCTGAGAGAGTCCTACACTTTTAGGTAAGATGAAGTGAAACAAACAAAAATTATGGAAACTACAGAAGACTGAAAAACATTTCATCCTCTCTAAAACTTAATATGGCTTTTTCTTTAAGTTACTTTAAGTGTTTTAACCATTTTTTCCAATGTAATTTTACAGCAAAGTCCTGTGAGCTACATGAGGTTTCAGTGGGTACTCCATAGCATGTCTTTTCTCAATCCATTCCCCTACAAGATGAGGACTGTGGAGTGCTTATTCCAAAAGCAAGAGACATTTGATTTTAATGAAGAAAGCTGTATGGATGGCTACAGAAAAAAAATCTCCTTAAAAGGAAAACGGTGAAGATAAGCATGAAGACTTCTGCACTGCTTAACACTATTTTTGAGAGCATCTCAAAATGCTTCACCTATTCGGGATTAATCCAGACACCTCTCCCAAAAAAAAAAAAAAAAAAAATGGAATTCACCTATTATTAGAATATTAGAACATCCTCAAATGAGTATGAAACTGAGCTTTATCACTGCCTTTACAGCTCACTGCCACATTTAATTTTAAAAGCTATTACAACATGTTGCAAGAGAAACCGGTGGACAAAGTGAAGTATTCCACTATAACACAATCATTAAGAGGAAAACAACAAAGTAGAAGCTTTCTAAAAGAAATGCTTGAATATGAGAACTGACTGACTATATAATTATCTATCTCCTCTTCAAATAAAAGGAGAGCATGGCAGTAATTTGAGGAGATGGGCAATAGGAGTTACAACCTAAATTAGGAAATTTTCTGTTAAGAGAAGTATATGAAAGTCTTGTAGTGTGTAAACACAGCAGACTTGTAGAGACTCCCCGAATGTTTGTATTGGTGATGATTCTTACAGAAAATATACAATCTTTCTTAACAAAGAAGCAGTAGCCTCAAAAGAACTGGAAAGTGTAGGTTGTTTCTGAGGATAGCATTAAGAGAGCTGGCAGCAGCTCCTGCATAGATTTTGGGGTGAGGGGGTTTAGGAAAAACACTTCTTTTATAAATTCTCTTAATACACCAAGTATAGAATATCCCTTCTATCGGCACAATAATGTACTCTTCTGGGACACTCTAGTTCTATTTCAGCACTTCCTTAAATAGGTCACAAAAATATAAAAGAAATTCTTAAAGCATTCTGATTTTTCTGAAAAATGATACAAGTTATCCACATTTTCATGAAAACAAAAGTAGAAGAATGCCCACTTGTCCACAGGCAATATGAAATTATAATTTTTGTTAAATTCTCTATGCTATAGGGCAAACCAGTAAAATATAACCTCCTCTTCATTAAGAATTTTCAGATCATAAACTTCCAGTATTTTCAATTTTGCAGCAATACACTTGTGATGCTATAGTACAATCTCAAAAGAGTGTTTTGTGTTCTTAGGATATTATATCAAACTTAGCCATTTCCCACTTGGGCAGAACAAATGAGAAATTTTTAATAGGGACAAGAGTGGCTCAACCACTCCTGTATGGCTATTTAGCAGTGTACCTATAACCCGAATCTTTAATTCCAAGGTGAAGAACAAATATGCAGAGTAAATGAGTGGCTAATACTTGTCATTGCCGTTCGCTCCATTTTCACCACTTACTTGCAGTTCAAATGAAAATTATCAACTTCCTACCTTTATCAGAGCACATAAATTATGGATTTAGCTAAAAGCTCAAGACTCACTTTTGTTTTACAGCTGTTGTAATAGGCTTTGTCTTATGAGATAAGCAGATTAAATAATTAAACAGGAATGAGAATGATGTCTTTAATTCTACAGAGCTGGCCCTTGAAAAAAGATGCACATTTCTAGATCTGGAGTTAGACTTGATTTGATTGTTGCATGGGAATTTTGTCAACTTCCTGAAGGTAATCTTAGACATCATTATGCTGCTTAATTCCAAATAGAAATCTTTCATACTTTTCTGTATGTTTTCAGTATACGTTTCAAACAAACAAACAAAAAAATCAGAATTTGGGAGGAAATGGTTTGTTATTTTTCTTAGTTGAATTTTAATAATACATCTGCTAGGGTTCCTGTTTGGCTCTTGGGAAACTATCAAAGACACAGATGGGTGGATGTTGAAATCAAAATTCTTCTACAGAAATACACTCTAGCGCAAATTTATCAGTTGCATCTTTGGTCCAACCAGATCTAGGAGAGACTACACAGTCTTATCTTGGAACTGGGGGGGGAGAGGGGGGTTCTGCTTCATTTTACAACAGAAGTCTCGCTGTACAAAATGAAATAATTCCATTTTAGTATTCAGAACCTCTATGTTTCAATCTACTAACAACATAGAGAATTTATTTTATAATTCTTCACAAATACTGAGCACATCAAAATCATGCACTGTCTTTATTTCTAATTGTTATTCTACAATCATAAATCAAATTATTCAAATTTACCAGTAGCATTTTCCTGAACCTCAAAATTAAAATGCTTGAGAAAGCACAAACATGAAGTTACTTTTCTTCACATGCACATTCTATTCTTATTCTATTCTATATAATGACAAAATATGAAAACTACCAGTCAGTACCAATAAAAAAATCTAAAGCCCTTATGAGATGATACACAATCTCCCCAATTGCACCTTTATTTCCTATTGTTGGTTACAACATTATAAAGCCCTTTGACATCACACAAGCACCACAGAATTTTCCATGTTTCACTGAGAAGGATTTGACATGAAATCACATTCTTGATGATAAGCTGCTTACTTCTAAAATAAACCCTTGTACATATTCATACAATAAAAAGGAAGTTTATATGTACATATGATCTTCCACTCCAGAAATTACATGGGATTTTTCTATTGCATTTAATTACATAGTTTGCCAGACTGATTACAATTCAAGTATCTATTTTCTTTACAAAAAAAATTGCAAATGATCCTCATCCCTCTCAAAAAACAAAATAAATGTGCAATACTTCCTGGCATTTTTTAGTGGGACAGCTACAAACTTATTAGTCCCAGTAAAGCCTCAATGACAGACTCCAACAGGACTCCACAAAGGTTTAAAAATCTATATTTAAGACTACCATTTTGCAGGTATGAATTCATAAATAATGTTACTTTTTTTGTATGGTTTTAAAACCTGCTTTCAATCACAAAATTAAATTAATGGTAGGCATCTAACTTTTTAATATGTAAATGTAAATACTTATAGTAGATTCAAGATTCAGGTGGACTTAACTGAAGGTATTAACATTTGTAATCCAGATTAGCTGCTCCTTTCTTTTCAAACAGACTAAAGTGAGCCCTTGTCGCAGAATTATAGAACTGGAACAGATCTCATGAAGTCCTCTAGTCCATCACTCAGCCCTAAATCAACAATAACTGTGTATGAGGTTTTCCTATCAGGTATTCATCTTACTTGTTCTTATAGATGGATAACAGAGATTCCACAAATATCCTGGACAACCTGTTCCACTGCTTCATTATCTTTAGCATTAGACAAGGTTTTTTAATATCTTTCTAATATTGCCTATAAGCTTTTCTTCTCTTCCTATTCAGTGGAGATTTTAAAAAAAGAAACAGTTCTTTGCAGCAGCAGCTTTTTACATACTAAGTGTCTTCATTTTCTTCAAATCTTTTTTCATATTTTTTAGGCCGATGCTGATTTTTGTTGTTCTTCTTGAATTGCTCTACAACTGGTATTCTTTTTTTGAAACACAGCATGTAGTATTGTATTCATCAGCTAATACCTTAAAAATGCCAAATACTACCTATTGCACCTTGAAGCCTTCATTTCTCCTAAGCAGGCTAATGTGTACAATTCTTTGCAGTGAATTCCTGCTCTGTTAGATTAAAACTGAGAACCTGTAAATCTTGACATGTCTTTCAAATCTCCACTGAATTCTGAAACCTATTTGTAAGCAACTTCACAACACATTGCAACTACCTAATTAAACAAAGTGAAAAGGTTCCAGGAGGTGGCCAGGGAAATCAGAAAAGATATGGAAAAATCAGAATTCAAGAACCTGATTTGCACCAGCTGTACAAGGGCAAAGGCTGGGTTTCTTCATTCTGTTCCTCCACATCTTTCCCCATGCCATAACCAGAGCAGGTCTCCCCCATGCAACTTAATCAGCTCCCTCTTTCCTGTCATACCACCATCAACTACGTCCTCAATTCTCCACATTTGCACAAATCTCTCCACATGCTTAATTTTAGCCTCATTTCACCCTGTGACTTTTTTTTTTTCCCCAAGACACTTCCTTCCTTCCATTTTTAGCTATTGCCTTTATCTATGGCAACTTTCACCTTGTCTATCCTAATCAACAACCTTGTAGAAGTGGGGTGGATTTTAGTCATCTTTAAATATGCAAAGTTTATTTTTCAATTCATGGGGATAGTGAATAACTTTTTTAATGGATAACTTTTAAACTTAACCAAATTATTTTGAACACATTCAGTTCTCCATTAATTTGGACAACATAAAAATGGCATCAATATTGCAAAGGGAGTCACAACGCCAGGATTCTTCAAAAGTCTGGAGTTTTTACAAGGCCTTAACATACATGTTACAGTGTATTACAGAAACAAAAGGAACATTTTATGCCTATGGCTTTCTCTTCTCGTATCAGAAACACAAGTAATTGTTCAAGATGATTTACAGTGGATTAAGTTTTCCCTCATCTACTTATATCCTCTCATCCACTGAGTTTGTAAACATTAGTTATTTAAGATATTAAAAGACGATAGTGGAAATATTTGTTTATAATTTACTCTATTATTTTTTCAAACAAAAAGGTAGAAAGGGAGGATGCAGTTATTAGCAGAGGAAATTGAAAACATTTATTCAACGAGTAGAAACAGTGAGAAGAACTCAAACCAGACACAGATGTATTAAAGTGGGATGATTTCTGCACAGTATCCATACTTTTCCTTACTTCTGCACAAATATGTGTCAGGCTGCTAATTCTTCTTAAACAGTAACATCACAGAATAACACATGAACCAGAGAAATCTTTTTTAATCATGACACTGGCAAACATGAAGGGGAAGGCACAGGGTTTTTAAAAGAAATATGTATCCCTGATGGGTCATTTCATTCAAGCATTTTCCTGGAAAAATGTTTCTTTTTTCTTTTCACTCAGAAATAAGGCAATAAAAAAGAAAGTACTCGAAGTAGCAATCCAGTCCCAAATTTATACTTATAATTAGGTTTTGGAGTTTTATTTTTACTGGTGCCATTATCTCAGTACTCCTGTTTTGAAAAATATAATACTATCCCTGTATTTCTCCAAAAGAATTACAACATTTCTTCCTTCTCTATAAACTTGCCGTAACTGTTGCTATAATCCTGACTATGGTGAGGAGAATGGGGAATTAGTACTGTTATACAAACCATGGGGTCAAACTCTACCATCCATTCTCATAATGAGCAATATATTTCATCTGCAAGTCTCGCTGGAGGTCCCACTCAGCACTAACAAAAGCAAAAGAATTTGGCCTGTGACTGTGAGCAGCTTCCCACACTCACCTGCTACTTCAAAAATAGTTACTACCCAAGATCTCGCTACACTGTTCTCCCACATACAGAGGCCTAAGTAGTAATAACTGTGTGCCATTTGCAGCAGAGACAAGAGTACGCAACACAAACAGTATCTACCCAGTGCATACATATCACATCATACACATGCACGTGTGTTTTATATATTTATATGTAGACATATCTATCAGCAATGTCATGCTTTGAGGTCTTGTATCTACCAGATTTTTAAAATAAAATAATAATAATAATAAAACAAAAAATAAACAAACAAAAAAAAAAAAACAGCTTTTTAATTTTAAGACTGAATGAGGAAGGCAAGATAATATGAACTTAGGGTCAGCTTGGCTCTACATACATGGGTTTTATGTTACCTCCAGAAAACACAGGAAAACACCATGCTAAGTATAAACATAGTTACTAAAATATCTGTACTTTGTCTATATATGTTCCTTTTATCTGAAGCATCAAAACTCTGTCAGATAAGAACCCTGTTTTGAAAGCCAATTTTGACGTGCATACATGAAAGATCCAAAATAGATAGAAACAAATACTCTGAGAATAACTCATGCTAAAAATACATTGCCTTAAGTGACATTTTGCAAAATTATTTACGTGCAATGAGGTATACACGTATACAAACTAACAACATCTGGTCTTTTGATTAGAAATCAATAAGACTTTTGTAGACAATATCTGCAGATTTTTTTCTCCCATTCGGTAAACAAATGGTGACTCCTCAGCAATCTTTCAATTACTCAGAACCATTTTAAAACTCTGAATAATCATATTGAAAAAATATACAAGATGACTGATAAATAAAACATTAGATGACACAGAAAGGATATAAGTTTACATTTTGTTACCATATTAATGTATGTATTGAACTATAAAAATGGGACTATATTTACATTTTCAAGGGCAGTTTGAACAGACTGTTTCCAGGTAAACTATTTTCTTTTCCATCTATTTCTACAATATTGCACTTATATTGCACAATTTGCAATAGATTTCTAATAGTTTTCACATAAACTTGCCTGCACTGAGGAAAAAAAAAAAAAAAAAAAAAAAAAAAAAAAAAAAAAGTAGTCTAACTGCTAACAGAGGTGCTGCTGTTGTATAAAAACTATTTCTGAAAAGAGTTTGTGAACAGACTGATAAGAAAAATATTTAACACCTCAAAACCACAGGCAACAGTGTATTTTTCCATTTTGCAGACTGCTAAGGATTGGGGTTTTTCATTAAAAGCTTGTATGAAAAAATTACTAACAACATTTGACTAGCACTATAGTAAAAATAGATTTCACTTCATACAGACTGTGGTATTTTGGTGAGAAATTATATTGAGGCTTCACAATCTCTACACACCATTAGAAGGTAAAATTAATCAAGGACCACGTTTCTATTTTTTTACTATCATGTAACAGACATATTATGTGTTACAGTTTCACAAAGAAAAAGATTAATACTGTTGCATATACAAAAGTCATTAGGCTAAACACTTGAAGGAAACAAGCTCTTCCAGGTGACAGCCTTTGTCTTCATACCCAGAGCACACAGACTTGGGATGGCACTTGGGAATAGAACTGCATTCATTTTACAGCTTGTATTCCTGTTCCATTTGCTTCCAGGCAAGATGAGGACTGATCCTTAAAGCAGAAGCAGTCTAAAGATACTGCTATGTCAGAGTGTTACCCGCGGGCCAACAGAGCCGAAGTCGGCACTGATTCCTGCTTCTTAAAACTCTGCATGAGTCCAAGTACAAGCCTCATACCATGCAAAAGCCTCTTCTGCCTTACCACATGTAGGGCTCTAGACATCATCCAAGCTGAGAGCTCTAGAGCACATACGCACACTTTATTGCTTGGTGCCTAGAGAAAATGCCATAAGGATAGAGAAATCTCAGACTGAAGAAGCAATGCCTTTAACACTGTTGCCAGGAAAGCAACACTGCCTTGTTCACCTGCACAGGCCCTCTCAGGAACAGGAGTAAGAGAGGACTGAGGCAGAGGACACACCACAATAAATATTTACGGAGTATAGAAGTCTCCATTCCCTATGTGAAGCAAATACAACAGCTGCTGAACTAGTCAGCTGTAGTAAATGGAGGTGGGAACCCGGCCATCAACATAATGAGTAACAGCACGGACAGGGAGCTGCAGCTCTGCAGACAGGTGCTGCACCAGGGCAAGGCTCTGCTAGGCAGGGCTGCAGAGAGAAGCAGGAACCATTCTCCCCTCACTGATGCACAAGAAATACTACCTTCTTTGGTCCTTTTAACCACAGGAACAGACATTTTTCTGTGCACAGCCCTGGAGGAACAAAATTTAAAACCAGACAGCTGAAGGCAATCCTGTACATTCCACCTTCCAAAAGCTGATTCCTCTGACTCCCTGCCAGCGGCCATCTCACAACCAGAGACAACACACATTGACAAAGCCAGAGCAGCACATTGGCTAGGAAGGTAGGATCAAGAGCAAGACTGCCACTGACTGCAGACTACTGCACTGGTGTCAAACACTGAGGACTAAGTCTTCCACAGAATTGGTGATCATGAATTACAGATGGAAACTAGATTTACATTTATGTCTCTAAGGAAAGGAACTAATCCAGTGTCAGAAACTCCAAGAAAACCAACCAACAGGAATCAAGATGCACAAAAGGTATTCAGTGAACAACAGGAAAAACTGCCCCTGCCACAAGGAGAAAGGAGATGCCAGAGATAACCTCACACTCTGTAGCAAGCTGCCACCTGTTTGTAAAACAGACCATGTCAACAGATGATGGGAACAGACCCTACGAAAACTGGGCTTGCCACAAGTGTATCCCATCAACCTGCAGCAGCTGAGACTTGTCTCTTTCAAGCTCTGTCAACGTTGTGCAGCTTGTGGTGCTAGCATAGAGCCATTTTCAGAAGACAGCAAAGCCTCTGCAGACCTATGTGGTGAGTTCACAGGGCTGTATATGCAGTCAGACACTTATGCATGCACATAAGAGACTTTTCCCTGACCCAGACAGACTGATTTCCAATACACGTCAGGAACCTCCATTCACAAACAGAATCTCGGTGCGAGATCAAGACTGATACCCACACATATGCCTTGTGTTTGCAAACCCTGTGTCTGGGGGACACCACGCAGGAAAGCGGGTGCCCCCTGATCTAACACTCTAAGAAGTCTCCCACCAACTGACCCTTTTCACGCTTGCTGGGGAAATGCTGCCCAGCCGTAGCTGTGCAATCACACTGTGCTCAAGAGGCACGGGTGCACTGCATACCCCGTCCCCAGGCGACAATAACCCTACAGATTACCAGCTCCATGTCTGAGCGCGACAAACTGCGACACCGCGCCACGAAGCAGAGACCAGGATCCGGAGGGAGACAGATGCTGGCGTGCAAGTGCCAGACCTCCGCAGATTCCTCTACGGTCCGCAAGCAGGGAGGGCCAGGGACCTGCAGAGGCAGCCCCAGAGCGGGATCCCCACGGAGCAGCCCACAGGTGCTCCCTCCCCAGCACTGCCCCACCGCCGGAGAGCGGAGGGACAAGGAGAAGCCTGAAAAAGGAGATACCGGAGGCAGAAGGGTGCGGGGGAAAAAGGGGTACCGAGGGGAAGGGGATGCCTGAAGCGGGGGGAGCCGGAGGGCAGGGTGCTTGCCCCGGCGGGACGCACACACGTATACACAGGCACAAACGCACACCGCTCCATCTCCGGGTGCCCTGCAGCCCAGGCAGCCCCGTGGTNTGGGTTGCGCTGGGCTCCGCGCTCCGCCGCGCGCCCTCCGCGGATCAGGTGGCGCGGAGGCAGGAAGCGCGCGCCAGTCACATGGGTCCGCGCAGCGCCGGCCCCAGCGCGGGGGGGAGGCAGGAGATGGATCCACCTGCGGGATGCGGCCGGATCCCGACACCGCCCCCCCCTACCCCGGCCCTGGCCATCGGTTCCTCCACACCGATCCTTTCCTCTGGCGGGCTCTGCCCAGTCTCCGCGGCCGAGCCGGGAGAGGACTCCCTGACCGGAGGGGAAGAAACGGGGAGCAGAGGACCGGCTGCCAAGCAGAGCCCTCCGGTTGACTATAGACCCCTTGAGAGCCGGCGCGGGAGTTTAGCGCTCTGTGTCGCAGGCTTCAGCCACAGACCCCTCAGGACTGTTGCTTCAGTGCAGTATTGGGTCAAGATGCACTGTGGTTTGGTCACTGAAAAAAAGTGATCTTCTCTCTGGTTGGTCCTGTCAGGCTTTGACCAGGCTTAGACACAGGTAACACGTGCAAAATAGAGGTCTGCCCCATCCTCCAACATAATAACCCCACCATCCCCCTTTACCTGCAAGTTATAAACATGTATCTGATTACCTTATCCTTCTGGATTCAGTTGACTTAATGAGTCTTACCCCCTTTTTCACCCAATATTATCATTCAAGCCTTCTACACATTTAACTTCTAATCTCCCTGCCCCTGCAACTCACTGGTTTCATTCCAGTATACCAAAACCCCAAGAAACTGGACAAATTGCTGTTGAAACCTAAATTTGTCTATCCAAGCAAGCATAAGGGTAGTTGAGCCCCCACTGTACTTATATTGTTAAGGACACAAGTGTGATGCTGCCTACCAAAACAGCTGAGCCAGACAAGTTCTGATATCACTTCCCAGCACACCTCCCCAAAAAACATGATCATCCAGAGCTGTGCATTAAGAATCAAAATGAACCAAGACCTGATTAGGGAAAATAAACTAACTAGTAAACCACTATATCCCTGTTAACATTGATATCTTTGCCAAAGCAGCAGGCCAATCCCTACAGTTTGGATATCCTTTGCAATATAAGTGTAGATCAATAGATAGTTTTGCTAAATCTGGTTTAATTTTTTCTGCCATGAGACATGTTCTTCAAGCCTCCTAAAGATCTTCCAGGCTGATTGGTTTAAACATCAGCCAAGCAAGACACAGAGCTCAGGAGGCAGTATAAAGGAAAGGGGACTCAAAGCTGGTTCTTAGAAATGAGGCTATTTTTCTGAGTTACAAAGGAGAATTTGGTCTTTGTAGGTAGTTAAACATATGTGTAACAATGTACAAAAAGGCAACACTGAGGTCCAGTCCCGGGCAGATGCCAAATGCATATTTTTATAACGTGATTACTGATCCACAGTAATTAACATGGGAGGCCATTCAGGTCACTAGGGGTAAGGCTGTGTCAGCATTTGCACAGTAAAACCCTTATTTGCAGGAGCTTATAATTAAGCTACAAAACTAACGATGAATCTGGGAAAGGAATGTGTTCTAAAGTTATTTTCCTTCTTCAAAGAAAAAAGATTTTCAATTAATGTAACACCTGTGAAACCAGGAAGACCTTCAGTCTACAGGTAGCTATTTTAGTGAACATCAGGAAAAGCATCCTTAGCCTTCTCTGCCTAAAGAGAAAAGTCTAAAGCTTGTCCAAGAGTTTGTACCTTTAATAAGGTGCTGCCATGCATCAAGCTCAACAGTATTTACACATCTTTGACTCCCCAAAATACACTCATTGTAATACACATGTCTAAAAGTAAATCCCAAGAACGGATCAGATTTTACAAAGACCATGGCAATAGGTATCAGCTTAACATGCACATGATGCTACTGCCCAACATTTCACAGTGAGGAAGAGGATCGAGACAACAAGCACCATTCACATGAGCTACAAATGGACAGCAAAAGAGAGTTAGGATTAGTCATGTTTGTTAACATTAATTGGTTTTGTGAAGATTCTTTCTCAAAGTGTTTTACAGCCAGGAATAGACCACGGTTGAATAAGAGATGAAATATGGAAGAACTCCATTAAATAACAAACCTCCCCAAATCATTCTGTATCATCCTGCTCCACTGACACAAAAATATCATAGACCTCCATAGCTACAAAGACACAAATTAATAGGCAAAGTCAAAGTGACAGTCAGTTTTTCGACAGCTGTGACAAACAGGCTTCAATATGAAGATGCAAAATGTTGAATCCAAATGCTCCAAAGACAAAAGCTTTTCACATACAGAAATGGAAGAACATAAAGGACTGAGCAGGAAGTTCTCTATATTTATTCAAACATAACTAATTTTTGTTAGTAACATCCTAGTAATATATTACACCAAAAAAGAGAATGAAGAGAAAGTAGTAATTATTCTCCGGTTGCTCTATAATTTAATTTGAATTCTGTTTCCCCATTCTTCAAGTTGGCTGCTTTCACTGTTGCATCTGATGCGAGCCATACTTCCAGACACATGCAGCAATTTTCCCATTTGCAATATTATGCTGTTATGGTAGTAATGCCACTTATCATACCACCAGAATTAGCTTTAAAATATTGAATTAGAGCAGGCTTAAATATTAAGTTTGAAATTTCAGTATGCAACTAGGTGCTGTTTTGAAGCTTTTGTACATGAAGGCTAAGGAAAAATAAAAGAGGAGGGTCTCAATAATCTGAGAATCTTGAACACAAGAAGAGCAAGCATTCATTATATTGAAATAAATACTTTCATGACATATTTCTGTCAGACTCTAATTTTGTCTTTATACATATTTCCAGTGCATTACACAAATTAAATAGCAAGGGCTTCTACATTTAGTTTTACAATGATAAAGCTCCTAAAGAAAACTTCAATGGATAAAAGGAGAAATATTTTTCTTGTTCAATAATCCTCTAAATCTAGGTCAGAAACTGACTTGATCCCTGCTCGGTGTCATCTTTCAGAAGAAAATAAAGACAGTGAAAGGTGACTTTTAGTCCTCTTCTTCCTAAAATCGCCTCTCGCCTCTCAGCCCTTTGGCCCACACCAAGCCAATAACTCAGATGTTCTCTTGAACCATGGTCAATGTTTTATAGCCCACCAAACAGAGGTCTCATTTCTGGAAGCCTGCTTGTGGAGGCAACCAGGTGAACACAATCAGGTGTTGCCAGTGAGGAGGAGGAAGGCGTGAGCTCCTGTTCAGCCCACCTGTGCCAAATAGGGCTGGCCCCAACTGCGCATGAGCAGAACTGGGGGACCAATAAAAGGTGGGCTTCCAGAGGGGAGCTCAGCTCACTCTAGAGCAGCCTGAGGAAGAGGATAGTCAACTCCGGAGTATTAAGTACTGAGATAGACTAACTGATGCTAAGGGCAACTTTTGGAGTGCTGTCCTTGCATCTTGACAAGAACACCTACTGGACCCCAAAACACCGTGGTCCAGAAAGGATTGTCTGCAACGCCTGCTCACAAGGTTTATGTTTTATATCTAAGGAGAAATACATTCAGAGGGCTCAACTCTTTCCCAAAGTGCTTTGAAAGTATATAGCACAGATTTTTGAAGTATATGGCATATACCTACCTATCTGGGTTTGACATAGAAATGGTCCAGAATGTAAATAATTCCCACTGGCTTTAATATCACTGACATAGTTCTGTATATATAAATATAGATGTGTGATAAGAAGCAGCTCTAAAATGAGGACCTAAAAATCCCAGCATTCAAGATCATGAGAGGTCTTGCAAAACTTCTCTAAATAACTAGAGTTGTCTTTGTAATAGACCTTCTGGTTTTCTACTTAAAGAGTACTCCCTCATTATCAAAACTGACAGAAACTTCCTCCACCTAAGCCTCAAGAAAGTATTCTGATACAGTAAGAATATAGTAAGGTATTTGTATATGTATATTTTATATATGCAAAAAAAGCTGTCACAGAAGCACAGTATCACATGTTGGCCCAGCACCACTCACATTTTTACTGTCATACCTTCCTGTCAGTTTTAATTTTGGGACCAAAATAAAGCTATAATTTAAAATAAGTGCTTCATTTTAACCATTTGTCCTAATTCAGTTCCTATTTTTGGAAAACATTCTGGGTGCATTGGCTCTTCTCTCAGTTTAACCTTAATTTTCTCTCTACCAGGATGGAGGCGGGTAAAAACTGCCACTATGAAAGAGTGAACTTTTGATCTCCTCATAGTTGTTAGTTACAAAACTGAACACGAGAACTACTTACTTTAAAATGTTCCCATGGTGAACTGTTCTTGAGACCTAGCTCATTCATTTGCATCTATGTCCAGTACTCTCACTGTGTTCTCTAATTCCAAAAAGAACATGCACTCTGTCAGATCTAACAAGGATTCCAGTAGATTTTACCTGCATAATAAACAGAATCACACAATATTCAAAATCAGAAAGGACTAGGGTTAGATCAGTTTGCCCTCTCTTGATTCCTGCCTAAGCTCAAGCCTCAAATAGCATGGTAAATAAAATGCACACACAATAAACAGTTTGAATGCTCATATTGTGCATATGCATCATAAAAATATTTCTTTAATGAAGGGAAATCTTTTTTTTTTAAGTGCAGGTTGTTCTCAGCTTATTACAGCTGTTTCTATTTCAAATAAAACTGCAAATTAATTTCTAAGCTTCAGGGGGGAAAGAAATTACTACCGAGCAGGCAATGTTACTTTCATTCTATTTTTGGCTTACTGATCGTACAAGATGAAATAGTAATGGGTGGACCCCTCAACCCACATTTCATATGAATAAAAAAAGTGAACTACTTTTGGATATCAAAAGGAATATCTCATCAATACAGCCTATTTGTAAATTTTTTTTTTATTCTTGTAATTATAAAAAATATTCTGATAATAAGGTAACAAAGAAGAGGGGGGAAAAATAACATAAATCCTGGCAGCAGTTTTTCCTCTCTCTATTCTTGCTCCCTATCTGAAAACAAATAACCATCTGGATCATTGCACTGCCTTTGTGACAGGTGGTACTCAGTTATGTTTCTCATTTCATTGGAAAGCAGTAATGGCTCTTTCTTTTGCTAATATAGTCTGAAACTTTTTTATACTCCAAGTTAATTCATTTGAAATAAGATCCAGAAAGGTTCAGTGCTGATTGGGATGTTATTCTCCAGCTGCAACCTAACACCTTTTTTTTTTTTTTCTATTGGCATCATAACTGGAAAAAAGTATTCTAAAAATTGTCTCACTAATATACCTTCTCATGTTCTTCAGCCAAAAAAAAAAGTAATGCCAGTGAAATATATCCATGTCCACAATCCCGGTCCTGCAACTCCTGTAACACAGTGAGATAATCCGTATTGGTAAAAACCACCAAGTATTTGTCTCTTCCTTAATTTTCCCCAAAATGGACCATTTACCAAAGGTTATGAATTTCATGGTATTCTGGTTCTAAGATGGGCCTTTGATTTTTACTATTTGCTAAGTTAATATTAGAGAATGCTATTTGTAAAGCTAAAACAAATTTACGGGATGTTCAAGACTTAATAAAAAAAAATACATAAAATTAATGCAGTAGCTTGCTAATTATTAAGACTGCTACCCTTTCTAAGGTTATTTTTCAAGGGAAAGAAATTCTTCAGACCTATTATCCATTTAATCCGACTTTCTAAATAAAATATGTTGAATCAGGCTCTAATTAGTTACTGACCTAAATAATCCTTCAGAAATATTAAGCTATCTTAATTTAAAATCTGCAAGGGAGATCTGCTAATATACTGTTTCTTAATCAGTTAGTTTAACAGCCAACTATAACTAAATGTGTTATCTTACAGATATAAGACAGTATTTGTCTAGATTGAGCTTCAAGTCATTTATCTTGCTACATCTCTCATATCTAGGCCAATATGTCTTCTAACATCAGAAACATTTTCTTTTTACGGATAGATACTGTGATAATACCTCTCTTCCTTTACAGTGTTTCTAATTCCTTAGTGCAAGAAAAGACTTCACACTAACTTCATAGTTCCTCTGACCTATTCCAATTTGTACAAGAACACCCCAATATTCCAAAACTTGGCTTAACAATGTGGCATTTGGAAGCCAGGCTACATGCTTCTGACCTCTGGATCATTCCCTGTTTTCCACATCATGCAACATGAATGTTCCTTAGGCACTGCACCACAAGGAAAGATCCTAATGGGAGCATCTGCAGGGTCAAATCATGGCTGCTGGGGAAAGACAGACAACTGGCTGCAATTTATTTCTTTGCAGTCCCTCAAATTTGCAAATATATAATGCAGTAAATATTACAAAGTGCATGTGCCTACTTTCACCTTTTAAATCCTAATCATACCATTTGTCTGTCACCTGCCTTAGACTATAAGCACTTCAGCAGGGGGTCTGTGGTAGAACACACTCATCGCACGACCTTACTGTGGTTGAGCAGAAGGCACAAAACTTCAGCCAGAAACTTTTCCAAAGGTATCAGTGTAACTATAAAAAGAACTATGCCTTGAGATGTCTACAGTTTATGAACAGTAATATTTTGCACATTTGTCTAAGACACCATAGCTATCTGTGCTAATCCCAGAAACAAAGGCATTGAGCCAGGACAACTAGACTCATCTGCATCTCTCTCCTTTCTTTATCAGGGAGAAGAGGGGGATTAATAGAGAGCATCTGTTATTCAGTTTAATTGCCAGGCCAGTGTTAAACTGTGACAAAGGAATACCAGGACAGTATTCCCTTAATGTGGTGTCATAGTCATCACCCTTTCAGGGATTCTCAAATATGGGCTCTTCTCTCTCCCTAACACATACATCCAGGACAACTGACTTCTTGTAACTTAGCGTGGACCCAGGCCAAGGTCTCCACTTGCTCCAAATTAGATTGGCATGGAATTAACAATGAGATTCATACCAAAGGGAGAGTTAATAGCTTCTGTACACAAAAGTAAACTAAATTTTCATAGAGTTTCAGAAAAAAAGGTACCCAAATTGTTACTTGTGGTTGAGATCCTATTCTCAAAAAATTCATCAGTCAGAGCTAAGCTTTCTTAGTCACAAAACTGAACATAAGAATTGCCTACAGGTTTTAAAGTGTCCCTAAGGTAGAAATGTTTGAAATCTACCTAATTCCTTTTTTTTTGTCTCCCTGATCACAGAATCACAGAAATCACCCAGGTTGCAAAGGCCCTCTGACATCATCAAGTCCAACCCTTGATCCACTACCACTGTGGTTACCAGACCACGGCACTGAGTGCCACATCCAGTCTCTTTTTAAAAACCTCCATGGATGGAGAATCCACCACCTCCCTGGGCAGCACATTCCAATGTCTGCCCACCCTCTCTGTAAATAATCTTTTCCTAATATCTAACCTGAATCTAATATCTAACCTAAAGCTCCCCTGACAGAGCTTAAGTCCATGCCCTCCTGTCTTACTGGTAGCTACTTGGGAGAAGAGACCAACCCCCACCTGGCTACAACCTCCTTTCAGGGAGTTGCAGAGAGTGATGAGGTCTCCCCTGAGCCTCCTCTTCTCCAAACTAAACAACTCCATCTCCCTCAGCCCTTCCTCATAGGACTTGTGCTCGAGTCCCTTTTCTCCACCTTCATATTAAAAAAAAAAAAAATGCACTTGAAAAGTTTCCAGCAGATTTTAGAAGCAGAGTTAACAATTTCACACAGAATTCAAAATGGGACAGTGAGAGGATTAGGACTATAATTTATCAGAAATTAGGACTGTAAATTTATCAGAAAAATACTCCTCCAATAAAGAGAAACCTTTAAAAGATGGTTTATTAGCAACACTGTACTGGGATTTGTATTTCAAGTAAAAGCCCAAATTCATTTCCAAGCTTCAGGTACAAGAAAACAATGAAAGGAAGTATTTCTGTAAAATGTACTTATGTTGATGTAAAGTCAGACAAGCCTAACAATATCAAACAAAAGATAAAGTCCTGGCTCTATGGTGTCCACAAGAAATCTGCTTTCAACTTCTGTGGCAGTAAGATCCCACCTCAAAACTTCAATCTTTTTAAGTTTCTACTGACTACATTTTTCCTGTTATATTTTTAAGAATATAGTATGATGGGAGCTTTGGTACAGAAAACAAGTGAAGCTAGAAATATTTTTTGTTTCCTTACAATGTTGATGAGCCAGCTAAATTCACTTTTAATTAAAGGGCTGCTGGCATGAAGCTTTTGTAGCCCTGTCATATACTAATGAAGGTGATTTTTCCCCCAGGTGTAGATCAGACTGAAACCCAGGAAACTTGTGTTTTATTTCTGATAATGCCACTGATGAGTTTAGAACCTCAGGCATTAATACAGTATCTTCCCTAAACAATTAAGTAACTTTCCAATATATTCCCCCTGTCAGTTTCTGAACAGTCCCCAGAGTGGGGAAATACTGTTGGACATAAGAAAAGCCCATTTTTCTCATTTCAGCTTTGGTAAGAAGCACTATCCCAACCTCGAGGGATTCTCAACCTCATCTTGATTTGCAGGCAACCCAGGGGCTTGTTTGCAACATGACTTTGGCTAAATCAATTAGTCATGACCAGAAAAACACTCCCCTCCACCTCAAGTTTTCAGAATATGAAGTTCATCCAATACAGGTCAAATCTAAGAGGAGGAAAATCCCCACCAAGAAGTGTCATTTCTTGACAGAAATCATTCATAACAAAAAGTCATAAAATTTTCAAAATAAAGGTACTAAAGCTACAAATATTCCAATAAAAATCCCACTCTAAATTGTACGTAACACTGAAGCTCCTCAGTAATCAAACCAGTGCTACAAGCAATTTAGGGAGCTGTCAATCTAGCTCTCTCTCTGCCCATCAGCTTTGCCAGGAACCTGACCTCAGTATGATGAAGTTCTTTTTGCAGATGCGATTATTTTCTCCTCTGCTGGGAGCATATTCTTAGATATCAAATAAAAATGAATTAACACTAACTCTTGCTGTATTTTCTCTTCCCTCACTTATTTTTTAATCCCCCAGCCTGAGCAGCTTTCTTGCCCTACACAAGATTTTTGCAACAAATGCTTCAGAAATTGTATGAAATGAGAAGTGTTCATTGTAATCATGTATTACTAGTTTCCCAATTTCTAGCTCACTGCTGGCGTTCCACATAAACTATATCCACATATAACACAATATTGACAAATATTACAGCGCTGGCACTAGAAGTGCTTCCTATGTTTCAAAATACCATATTCATCAGTTTTGCTGCTCTAACCACTATCTACTGGAAAAACATTTTCTATGCCTCATTTGCTTGCCTGTAATTGTAATACTGATCTACTAGTGAAACAGAAATAAATTTCCTTTTTATTTTTCCACATGCTACATTTCAAAAAATTGTAACTTACCTGAGATCCAGAACACAACATCAGTGGTTTGTGATTTCACAAGACCAGTGGCACAGTATAAACTGGCACAGCTCCAGCAGAGTCAAATGGGATATGTCAGACTGAAGTGTGTTCCTAACTGGAGTAGCCAGTTCAAATTTAAAAATCAGGATTTGGAAAGGATTTCCACTGAACTGCAATTGCTTTCTTTCATATATGTTGAACTAGTTACTGTAAAGTAAAGCATGTTTACAGAGAAACATTTTTCACTTGAACTCTTAAGTTCTGCAAAGAGAACAAATTCATCCAGATTTCCCACTAAGCAAGTAATGAGGACACAAAGTGAAATCTTTACTGAATCACTGAACTCACTGAAATTAATTGTAACAATTCCTTGGTTTCATAAGAATTTCACTGCTTTAGATTTCCCTTAGGAAGGCTACATTGTATGTGTTAGAGCCCTGTTTCATAATGTTTGGTAACAGTGACAATAACATAAAAATATGTTGGGGATTCTAATACACAACATTACTGACATATGTTCTGTAAGCTGCAACCATACCTCAAACCATTTGTCCTAAAACTCAGAAGTAAACTGAGCATGTTGGCCTAACCAACCTGATTGCCTTCCATAAGAAATGACTATATTTTGGGGCAAGGAGAGGGCAAGGTCTCTATCAGATACCTTGACATTAACAAGGCTTTCATTGCGGTCCACTGTAGCATCCCTGAAGAGAAACCAGGGAGGTATGAAACTGTATGGGTGAACCTCAAAGTCAGTGAGAAGCAGGATGGGCCTCCTGGCTCCAAAGGCTAGTGGTCAATGGTTTAACATTTAACTCCAGTTAACTGCAAGCGGTGCCCATCCCCAATCAATCAATATTGGGGCTGATCCTGTCTAATGCCTCAAGTGTTTCACATTGATGATCCAGATGAGGGAATAGAACAAGCCTTCTTTGTGCCCACGGAGAGGCACCCAGCTGGGGCAAGTGGGTGATGCACTGGAGGACTGAACATTCAAGACCTCAGCAAGTTGGAGGAGTGGGCTAGCAGAAACCTCACAAAGTTTAACGTGCAGAGTGTACCATGGATGGGTCATCTCTGTGCTCTGAATTAGCAAGATCACAGCCAGCAGAGACAGGAATGTGATTATTCCCCTCTGCTTGGCACTCACAAAGCCACATCTGAAATAACATGGCTCTGGTTTTGAGCCCCCAGTACACAGAGGAAGATCAACAAACTAGGGTCTGTTCAAATTATATACTTAAAGCACTGACAGCCTAAGTTTCCAAGGGCAATCAATCTAGACACATTTTATAGTTTATAGAGAGAAAAAGGCATTTCTCAGCAATAATTCATCTTGACCTAAGGTAAACATTTAAGGTGAATTATGATCTAGGACTATTCCGTTGCTCTCCAATGATTTCAAAAGAATTTCACACAAATTACTTGGCTACTAATAGCCACATTTGACATATCTAACACTGTCAGTGTGTTAAACCCCAAGGTGTCTCACGTTACACATAAAAAAGAGAGATCATTTACAGTGTAGATAACAGTACAAAGTCTGACCTCCACTTTTTAAAGAAGAAAAATTAAGCTAAATACAACTGTACTTTCCTCCTCAAGATGAAAAAACATAGGATCAAAAGTCTAGGTATAAACAGAAAACTGGTATTACTGGGATTATTTTTGTAATGTTAAACACATAGATAAAACGATTTTTACAAACTCTTACCAGAGCTGTAGAGAACTCTGCTAAGATTTCTCAAAAAATCCTATCTGCCTGTCTGTGGATCTCTAAGGCAGTGAGTGTTGGGTTTCTGTATCCCATCTATTTATAGGCTCCTTAAACCCATTAAGAGATTAAAAATAAGACACTCAAGCCATTTAGTGTACATAATCTCTTTGCCATTTCTGCAAATACCGCATTGTTTGTAGATTTTTAAGTGTAAAGACACTGATGTAAATCCACACCCTAGCCATTGCATTACACCCAACATTATCTGTACTAGTGCTCTAGGCTGAGGAATCATCGCCTGTTCCTAAAAGAAGCACAGCCAAGATATTGACACAAGTAAAATATGTCACCACCTGCAGGCAGGACCAGAAGCTACCAAAGCTTCCAGATTCCTCTAATACTCTCACTGCACACACAAAAACACATTAGAGTGAAAGTGTGAAGTTATCAGGATGACCTGAAGCACTAAAAGTATATATCACACTGACTGAACCACACTCCTGGACATGTACCTTGGGGCACTGCTACATAATCTGATGCATCAGGTTGCATGTCTTGAAAAAAAAAACTGACTGAATAAAACCTCAACCAAAATTATTATATACTCTGTGTTCAACATCTCCAACAACTTGGACTGTAGAACACTCGTTCTAAATTGTCTGATAGACCAAAGACGACTTCTCATCTCCAGCAGTTCCCACTCTGACATACCCATATCAAAACAAGACCATTGTACTCTTCTGCCCCTCGTGCCTTGGTTCATACAAAAAGGAAACAGTGACATGAAGAAGCTGTAGTGGGATGCATCTGAGACAAGCAGGACACCAAGAGAACAGGACTTGTCCCAGGTACCCTAGGAAGCACTCAAAACACAGAGACTGTGAAGTGCATAGATTCCACAGCCTTCTCATGAGAACAAATTATTCTGCCCTACCCCAAGACAGGATAATGCTACAAGTGCCAGCTACAAGAAATTCACACTTCAGATATCTGGCACCATACCTGGACATCTCTTGTAAAACCTATATTTTGCATGGGTTTTGCTGCTTCTTGCTAGATCTACTGAAAAGATTCTAAGTTCAGGAATATATCCAATCTTTCCAACCACACAAAGAGATGCTTCCTTTCCATACAGACTTTGGTTTATCTCACATCTTCAGGTCAAACTACAACTACACAACTGGAATAGCTTAAGCCAACTGAATTGTCTTCAGGCTTGGTAGGAGGTTGAACTGTTTAGGGAGAAGAGAACTTTTTTGCATGTTAGTGCTCCTACCACTGGAGATAATTCATATTTTATTTCTTGGTCTTATTTCAGAGAATTTAGCTATATTTCTATCACTGCAGCATACACATTCATATCTGAAACATGTCTAAATTACTAAGCTATTATAATGTTGGCAGTGGAACTGCAGTACCACCAAGCATGCTGCTAGTTTGTTTAATAGCCAACCTCCTCTGGAGTGACTGGTAGTATTGGAAGTCTAACATCCATTTGCCTAGTCACAACCATGGCAGCCTAACAAATGTAAGATATGCTGAGGAGCACCTCCCTGTAAGACCTTTCAAGATGCTTTTTGTTTTGAGATCATTTAAAAGCAGCAAACAAAAGGGAGATCACACCAATGCATTTCAATATGATTCAATTCAGCTTTAAAAACTTCAAAATTTACCAAAAGAGGGTTTAACAAATTAAGCATGGAAACTTTGCCCCCCCCATGACAAGACAAAATCATAACAATGTGATTACATGTGATTATTAATATTGGTTTTAATACTAAACTTTGATAACAAAATTTAAACAGATTTTCTAATAATGAAAGTAGAAAAAGCCCATATCTCAAAGGGAAATCTAGCCCAACATACTCTTGTGAGTACTATTGTCACAAGTTCTGCCATTTTTTAGGTCATGAACAAACCCTCAGGTGAGAGAAGTACCTTTTCACTGTAGCTGATTGCTGCTGTTTGTCCAAACCACAAGGCTGCCATCAATCAGAAAAGAAAAAAATGTCATGCCTACAGGTAGTAAAAAACAATATAATGGAAAACATTTTTCCTTGTGAAATATCTGTGATAAATTACCCATTTTCCAGGCAGAACTATTCAGAAATGAAAATGTATCACCAGGCTGGCTTAAATATGAGAAAACCATTCAAACTGTGGAACAGTAAATATCTGTTTGGTGTTATTAAATAGAAAGAAAGTTAAGAAGATTCTCAAAATACTAATGTATTTGCAGAATTTGCCATCAGGAAAGAAAGAACTCAATATGCACATTTCATCTGCAGAAAGAGTATGGAGAATCTCGGAGACACAAGGGTTACTGCCAGCATCTATGGTCATTTGAAGCAACTGTGATTACGTCACAAGTGCAGTTTATCCAAATTTGCAAAACACTTTGCACAGCTTTTGGTAACCATGCAAAGCCACAAGTCTCAGAGCATAGGAGCCTTAGAGTCACGTCGAAAGACAAGTCCACATTTGTCTGGAACGCCATACAATGGCAAATTATCTGAAGCATGACACACAGAACTAAAAGAATACTGTTAGTTGTATAACTACAGGTGGAGGTCTGACGAGTCCAGCAGAACACCTGACATTAGGTCCTTGCAGTATATCCCATCTGCCACTACAGAAGAAGAAAATATTAAAAATATTTCCCATTTTGAATAGGAACTTGAAACCTGTAATGCAGTAAGAATATACAAGTTTTTCCAACATATGCAACTCATCCTGAGACTTGATTTAAAGACTAACATTAAAATAGGAGCCTTGTTTGACATGTCTCTGAGGCTTAGACCCCTGTTTAGCAGGGACCATGCAGCCAAGAGTTATTTTTTTATATATGTAATTCTCTCTCTCATCCTAGCAAAATGCAACAAAACCATACAATTTTTTCAATGTAGGAATGCAAGGCATTCTTAACCGTTCTTATTAACTTATTAATTATTAACTGTTCTTCTTTGGCACTATTATGGGATGTTTTCAATAGGAAAGACATTGGTCATTGGTTGTGCTTATGATGCTTGCTAGCTAGTAGTCAGACACTGCAAAAGCAGCAGTAAACTTGCAGATGGCCTTTCCACACTGCTGAACAACTTTCAGGTATGAGAAATGAGCAAAAGTCTTACCAAATTCTGAAGTCCCACCTTCCCGTATCAAAAATACAGAGCCAATGAGAAAGTTAATGCAAACCACAGAGCTGAAAGACCTTGTAGATTAAAGCTGATTCACCCTTCTCTGATAAAAATCAGCTCAGAATATAGTAGTCTTTTATAATTACGATTCCACCTTAAGCTTAACATGAAGTTAAGTTTTTTCCGCCTCTAAGTGTAGGTAGAACTCGTTAACTTTTCCAGGTGATGCCAGATCTTGTCCAGCTGGCTCAGTTTCACTTAACTGTAAGAAGTTCTAACCTACCTTAAAGTGGTGTGAAAAAGCAAGGCAGTGCCACAGTGCACAGATGAAAGGTGGCAAAAAGTAATGTGTGCCACTAGCTCCCCCCCCCTCCACCCACTTCAAATCCTTCTGTACCTAACAACCATCTGCCAGCTGTGAAAAGAAATATGGTGCTGCTCTGATTAGTAATGAACAATCTGATTACTGATTACATAAAAAGGGCAGGACGCTTGTATACACAATCCAATGATTGAAGGAAATTTGATCAAGTAAGAAAAACAGTAAGATTCTGAAATTAGCAGAATTACCATGCATCACATCACTCTGCAGGAAGGATTAAAAGCCAAAACAGATTTTATGAGAAACTCAGAAACTCATTAAATGTATTGAGATTAAATATGTTCAATTGCCTGCAGTGCACAGGGAAAGATGGAAAGTAAGAAAGAAGAATAAAAGTTACTTTTATAGTTAGCTTCATTTGCTTGACGTGTTTGCTGCATCTAAGTCACACTTTGAAACGCCATCATATGCCTGAAACTGATGGTTTTCACCAGAGTTTTACCTTTAAGCACATACCACAGCTACACTTCTTGCATTTCAGGTCAGACCTGGGGGTGCAGTGTTGTCCTCAGCACAATGAACAAGGGGAATGTACCAAATCTTGCATAGACTTGAGCTCCACTAAAAATTATCAAACACAAAGTGCAGATGTCAAGTCCCAGGTATTTTGTTCAAGTAGATCATGGGTGATCTTGTACTGGAATTTAATATTTATGTAATGAACTACTCACAAAACCAGCATTTCTACAAGAAAAACAGGAACTATTCTCCAGCAGGAGCTGGAGGAAGACTGGAAGTTGTTGATCGACTTGTACCTTTTGAGTAAGTAGAAGCTGGGTCTTAACTAACCTTAAATTGTAAAAATGGCTTGGTTTTAATATAGTGAACCTGCTTGAAACAGAGAATTCAAGTACATTCATTTAAATAAAAATAAGAAAAAAAAGCCAGTGTCCTGTCAGAAGAATTATTAAGTGGTTCCAGAATAATCCCCAGCAAAACTGTACCACTAGTGCTTCAGACAAATTCTCCTCAGAAATAATTGGAGATGCAAAATGTTTAAGATCTGTAATGCCTGTTACAGGTTCGTAGATGTAAAAACTCTCTTCCCAGCGGCAGAAAAACCCTCTCACAGCTTATCCACCAGTTGTTAAAAGATCTTTTATACCTTGTGTTGTCAGTGACATGGGCTTTAGTGCCACTCAGTGTTCAAATGACACAACTGCAAGGAGCTGCCGAACCAGAGCACACAGTAGCATGATAACCTGGTGGAATGAAATACTTTATTAATTTGTAGAAAACAGCTGAATTTTAGGGGAGCCGATGATATTTATCCTTCACTTGATCTAATCTTCAGCTTTAATAATTCTGTTCTAAGGAAAACAAGAGTCACAGTGGGCTTTTCAGAGGAACTGGATGTTCAGCATGAAATGATCCATGAAATGGTGACTTGTCACGGCCATAAGAAGTAAAGAAATCAACAGCAGAGAGAAAGGGACAGTGAAAGAAGTTGGCAGGACACAGAAGATGAGGCAAAGTCAATGGAAGCAAGCAGAGACATGCGGCAGTGAGTGCAAGTGAGAGAAAGACAAAGTGAACACAGAGAATGGGACAATTAAACAAGGAATTCAGAAGTCAGGTAGGTTGTCTCTGTCTTTTAGATCATCTGAGGAAAAACTCATCTTTATCAAAATACAAGATATCTGGAATTCAGAGAAATTACAGCCTAAGAGATTAGGAGCAATCCCATACACTTTATTTCTTTATTGTCCCTCTTTCTTCTTCCTAAACCTCATTAACTAGTTTTGTTAGTTTGGGGTGGGTTTTGTTTGTTTGTTTTAACTTAAAAGCTCCCTCAAAGAATATACTTTTGAAGCTCATTGCCAAAATAAGGGCTCTGGTATCTCAAATTGCAGGGGATAAATAAAGATACTGTTATAAATTCTGCTGACAGTAATTCCCACAAGCAGAAAGAGAAGTTACCATCATACCAAACAATATCCTCCCAGGCCAATAAATGTCCAAAAATTAAAAGAAACAGAAACAACAGCTGAGTAAGAGACATTGCTTATTTTCAAAGAAAATATTTGTCCAACCAGAAAAATAGGAAGCTAAGAAATATGAAGACAATCAAGCAAACCAACAAGGTAATAACAACAATAAAATAACAGAAACAGAGTCCACATTTTGCATGGGTATTCTAAGACTGTCCACAAGTGGACACTGTCACTCCCTGTCCTGCCAACCTCACCTGACCTACACAACACTAATTCTGATGAGTGAAGAAACACCAAAGGGCTGAGTTGTGAAAACTGTTGGTCACAATCCATCAAGATCTCTTTAGCATACACAAAAACTAGCACGCAACATTGCAAAAAAGACGTTTCCTTCAGCAGATAAGACTTAAAAAAATTACCAGTCTCACAAACACAGAAGAGCATAGTCCCCCTCAGCTGGCCTGAGGACAACACGTGTACCAGAGGAGACAAGTTGCTGCAGTATTTTCTTTTCTCTTTGAATTTATGTAAAAGCCTTAACGAATAGAAGATAATTAGTTACACTTAAGACTGATATATAACTACAGCCATAGGGAATAAACAGGTTCACCAGCTGCTGTATTACTCCAACTACACTGTAAATTGATGCATGCTATTAACATGCTCTCCTGGCTTCAATTAAAAAAAAAAAAAAAACCTTACTGAAATCAGAAGCACACATTTCCTATTTCAGTAAGACATTGCAAAATTAAAATGATATGTAGTAAAAACAATATGTGTGAGCCACCTGCTTACTGTATGATAGAATAGATTGGCATAGAATGACAGCTGCTGCACAGCCAACATTTCAGATACTGTACTACCTTGCCAACTGGACTTAAATTCACACATGATTTCCTTGACTAGCACTGAATGAATTTTTGCTGCTATAAATATGCATTGGCAATTGTGATGAATCATCCTGGATACCAAGGGTCACTGTTAATTCAAATATATCAAGCACTGTGTCCAGAGCAAAAAGCCACCAAGAGCAAATTAGTGACTGTGGACTGTTTGGATGACCTACATGTAGAAAACCCACGATAAAGGGTGACCAATAATGAAGGCAGTCCCTGTAGGGCTTGCTGGATGCTCATAGCACAAAATGCTAGATGTTAAAGCCAAAGAACTAATTCACTATTGCATGCTTCCTCATGCTCTCCTGGAGTCTGCAGAAGTTACCATGACCAAGCCCTTACAGCATTACTTGGGCACCTAGGGCCAGTTTCAGATGACCTAAATGCCACCAAGTTCTTACACCTATCCTGGGCCTGTATTTTGTTTTCAACAGAATGCAGGCAAGTCACAGATCTCTCCACCTTAGGTGGACTTTCTGAATCCCTTGGCAGGCTCTCATGGTTCTTGGTACTGCCCAGTCACTGGAGTTTAGTGAAAGGCTAGCTATTTGAAACTGCTTCTAATTCCCATTGATTTAAATTAGAATTGTGTTTAAGCATGTTTGCAGATCTGATTTTGCTGGTTTTACATTGAGGGGATGACTAGAAACCGTAAAGATTTAATCTAATCTAACTTCTGTGCTAGCAGCTTATGTCCAAAGTCAATGCTGACAGGAGCTCTTACAAGGAACCACTGCCTTATATTTCCTTCAGAATCAAACATTTTTTGCATGTATAATAATAAATAGTCTGGTTCGGCAACAGGAATAATTTTGTAAGGACAAATATGATTTACAGGTCTTCAACAAGCAACAATACTGTAGTGTTCATAAAAGGGCAGGTTTGGGTAATATCAGTAATCTTTTTTAACCAATTCAAATGCCAATATCCCATCTGCCAAGTCTCTTTATTTTATATCAGTCTGCCATTTTCTCTTAGTGGTAGCATCAATAAACATTGTTGGTAATCATCTGCTTGTGCTCTAATGTGGCATATTCAGTTTCATTTAACAAAGCCAGGCTGAAGATCGCCAAAGAAAGAAAAAAAAGTGACTTGTTTAACTGTGATTCAGACCCCTGCCTCTGATTTAAGAATGACTCAAAGTTGCATCACCAAACCTGGACACAAATAGCTTTTATCATACACAAAGCTAGATGCTAATAGCAGCTACACTTTACTTATTCCAAAGAAATTTTCAATTGCACATTTCTTTTCTCATTTTGCCAAGTGGAGCGGAACATTTCAAAAAAGCCATCAATTTGAGCAGTTTGCTAAAAACAGTATTTGTATCTGATTACGTGTAACAGGATTCCAGTTGGAGAATACCACTTAGATTTAAGATTTGTTTTGCTTTCTCTCCTTTCAGATAGATTTGGAATTCACAGACAAGAAAGGCTTGATAACAAAACCCAGACTCAGGCTTCCCTTAAAGAGTGTTTGCCATAAAATTCTCAGATACATCTAGCATATTCACAGGCTGCAGGCAGAAACAAGGTGAAACACTACTACAAAGACAGGGTTTGCTTCTCTGGCAGTGTGAAACTACAGTTACAATAATTTAATTCATCACAGCCATTGACAGTTATAAAAGGCCTGATAATCAGTGGTGGTAAGAATAGGCCACTTACTCTAGATGATTAGCCCTAGCTTGCACAGTAATTTCAAAGTCTTGAAGTGCTTGAGTTCTCATCAGGTTTCTTGGGCTTCTAACAGGAGCAAGGCAGCAAGAAATTTTCTTTCTTCAGCCTTAAGAGGCTTATCAGTAAGACAAGGAGGGGGGTGTAAATCTATCCAATTGTGAGATCAACCTGATACACAGCTTTCCAAAAAGCTGGAAGCTGGAATACTAAGATGAGAAGGACCTTCTCAGAATCAGCCAAATATCTTGACTTTCCTTGCCTCTCCAAAGAAACTACCTCCATTAAAAATGCCATTTAAAAAAAAATGCCCCAAAAACCCAACAAATCTGCATTCTCCAATGTTAAAATGTTCCATTACAAGTTTTTGTCAGGACAGGCAGTTTGCATCATGGGTCACCTGAACAGTGCCATGCTCCTAGAGGTTCTCTACATGCAAAGGTGGAGGACACAGAGCTCCAGAACAGCTGGAGCAGGCTGCAACCTGCTTGCTCACAGGGTGTCAATTAAGCTAGTTCTGCCATCAGGAGATACTCTGTAAAATATAAGATCCCCATGCCTGTTAGCTAATATTGAACTCAGTCCTGGCATTATAATGGAAGAGACTGTGCTTTCTGAAGGCACCATCTTTGACATGAGATGTAAAACCATGCACGTTTGTTGTTTCTGTATTTGACATACTGATCTTGAGTTTGAGGAGGAAACAGTAGCTTCTGCTGCTGATCAGCAGCATCTTCTGGGAGATGGCATGTAAAACCATGTCCTCAGAAAAAAAGAGTTTCACTTTTAATGAAATCTCTGATGTTAACAGTACGGCTCTCCCAAGTGAATAGAAACCAGTTTTCAAAGGAATGCTTCAAAAGTACAAATAGACTAAGGTTAAAAATTATGTTCTTGTACATTTGAATTATTGTATATTCACTGATGACAAAATGTTTGACCTCAGCACAGAACTGCTGTTAAGGTATCAAAACCACCCAAGCAATTCATTACATTTATTCTTCAAATAATATTACTTTCTGTCATATCCTGCGACTGGTGCTTATATTTTAGACAACAGTGCACATAAAAAGCAAAACAAATACCAACTATTGGGGGAAAAACAGCAAATTTATTTGAATTTTTTATGTCCTAACATTCAAATATTGTTGATATTATGTAATCAATTCTGTAGGCATGGCCTGACAGCATACACCATAACAGATTATTTAGAGCAGAGGCACCCGCAGGCCCACTGCAGTCCCAGCTGGCCTGCTGCCTACAGCCTGGATAGGCCCTTCTTGTTTGAGAAATAAATCCTGCTTTAAAATATTACATGGGACTGAGACTGCTGTTCAGCAGTGTTGCCTACGCTGACGTCCAGACACAGCGGTGCGGCCCTACCACAGAGGACAGCAGCCAGAACAGGACTAGGGCAGTAAACCCCACCACAGGGACCACCTCTGGCTGGAGCACACCAGGTGCCATAGGTGGAACAGCTTGCATGCAAAAAAAAGCAGCAGCATATTTTCCACATCTTCCAGATAAAATAATGCATCATTAGAAGCCAAAAAAGAAATCTATATTAAGATACTGCTCATATTCTAACAAAGTGACACAAGTTACACCGCTAACAACTCACCTTCTTCCTACTCTAAGTATTTATAGCAATCTCTGAAATTTTACTGATATACCACAGTCTATTAATTCTGCTGTTCCCCTCCCCAAAAAAAGTAGGATAAACAAGGGACAAAGTGAAATCTTTAAAATAGAATTTCCTCCTCACAGTTTATTTAAGTTAGATATTTAGGACTGAGCTTATCAAGCCAACTGGTACACATCCTGCACATGGCATGGCACCCAGCACCAGTTCTCTGCATGTGCTGAATCATGGCGACTGATTTTACAGGAGCCAGTAGTACATTCACATACTGCAGAGCAGGAAAAAACCTTTCATTATCATAGCCTCTTACACAGAAAGTTTTTATTAAACAAAGTGGAAAACTAATCAACCGATTACTAAATTACCTTAGAATAATGTGCTGTTACTGTAGCTGAGCTAGTGCAGCACAAGTAAATATCTCGAAAAGAAAAAGCAAAGTCTTCTGTGACAGAAACCAATTTGATATGGAAATGGGTCAACAGTTGCTTAAGATGTAGCACAGTTTTGATTTGCTCTGCTATATTTGGACTCTGTATGAGGCACTTCCAGTAACATCGGTATTGCTTATACATGAGACTTTTGCATAATCACTGTATGAAGCATTAGATTTCTTCAAACAGAGAATGATTTTCAAAAAGACTATACTTACCTGTGTTAATAATGTAGAAACAGCAATATTTCTTGAAGAAGAAGAACAACTATTTTCTAAAACAATCAGGATTCACGATACACTGCTTGGCAGACTGTTGTTCAAAAGCCCACACAGTCCTTGCCCAAGAGAAGCCCAAATGTATCCATGGGCATTGTTATGCATAACACAAAGACCAGAAAACACACACTGGTCAAACAGGAAAAAATATTAAAGTAATCAGGCATACATTTATTACACAATTGAAATCCTGTATTTGAAGCAAACTGGTGTTTATATTGCTGCTTTTAAGACACAATCAGAGTTTGAGTTGTTCTTATCTTAAGAACATAACCAGATTCCTTTTTAAGATTTTTTATTTATTTATTTCAAGGGTACTGTATAATCTTGTACTTACACATACTTCAGCTGTTAGCTTTCCAGGCCACCCTGTTATTCCTAAACAACCTGCATTAATCCTTGTATCATCACAGAGATTAAGGTAATTTCACTCCTGAAAACTATGAAAGATCATTTCACAATGCTTACCACCATTTCAGTGGTAAGCCAGCCAGCAGCAAATTCTCCTATTTACTTGTTTGGCCTCCATTCACATAATCTACCAATATAATCTCATTGGTTCTTCTTTGCCCTTGCTTTATGCTGTCTGACACTGAGAAGAAGAATACATCTAAATAATGTTTTCCTATAAATATGTAATAATAGCAAATATGAGCATTCACATCCTAAAAACCATGTGCAGGCATTGAGATCAACTCTTGATTCCTGCAGAATGATTGTACAAAGGATCATGACCTTGGTCATGGATGAGCCTCTAGTAGCCCTCACAGTCTAGAGCATCATTAGCTGCTGGGCATGGACAACCTTAAAAATTGTAGTGACCACTTTCAATCAACCCCTGTGTACTGTTTGACATTGAAAAAGGACACATTCAGGTTATATTAGCATAGATCATAAAATTAGCACATTATCTCTGCGGAGACAAACAATTTATTGTAGCCATAGTAAGCCAGAGGTTCACTGTCATCTAGGGAAGTAATACTTTTAGGTCTTCACACAGAAAACAAAAGCACCAGGCTATGTGTGATTAATAATGACTTTAAAGCCAACATGAATTATAATTACAGGAGTTACCAACCTTTACAGAGTCCACATGAATATCTATTTGATTCCACTGTCTGTTCCATGTCTTATATACCATCCTAGATGACAATCTGAGAACAAAAGCTTCTACAACACATATTTCTGCAAGAGTACAGCCCATTCAGTTGAAATATATTTTAACCTAGTAATTCCTATAGCATAATGCAATTCCTAGACTAACTTCTATTAGTGAAAACCAAACTACTCAGTCCTATGTCTGGCTCCGTAACAGATGTCGTACATAATGTTTAACAAGTAGTTCATGTCTCTTGACACCATTTTACCACTTGTAAAACAAGAATGCTTTGAGATCATTGAATGGAAAACATTATAGAAGTAGAAAACATTGACTATTATTTGTTGTATTATTATTTAATGTAACATATGGATGCAAAAATCGAGCTTGTTTGATCAGGAAGACAGCACTATATGTTTAAAATTAAATTAGCATAGAAAAAAAATTAGCAAACAGACTATCTCAAATAGAAAATGAAATAAACAGTATGGAGATCTTTAAATACATAACAAGTAATCAGCAAAAGGGCTATGAACGGAACCTGAGTGGGAAGCTTGCGACCAGTGAGGCTGATATTGCTGGAAGCCTGAATGAAAGTTAAAAGGCACCATGACTAGGCCAGACTATACAGGCAATTAGAAGTCCTGAATGTTGCCAAAAAGAATTGCAACTCAACAAACTGAATGAAGGAGAGTGAGGGGGGGAAAAAAAAAAAAAAAAAAGGCTTTAATTAAATATTTGAGATCTCACAAGGGATGGGGAAAGTGGCAGGTAACTGAAAGATGGTTAACTAAACAGAGGGGATCTGTTCACTCATTAAAATGGGAGGTGGAATTTAAAAAGTGTAACTTCTACTACCATTACTACCTGGTAAGGTTTTATTGAAGAGTTATGGGATGATTTTTGAATCCAAATGAAAAACGTCCCTCAGATGGAACTTCCTGAAAGAAAAGTTTGTACTAAATTCAGAAAGATGCCAGAATAAAGCAGTATTTTCACAAGAACTTTTCTTAGCAGCATTTTTTCAGAATTGTGCATTTACTTCTCTCTGCCCTGCACCTCAGAAATCACAAAATAATCATGTGGGACACATATCCGACTCAAAGTGGATAAAGTTACTTCATTTCTGTATTTTCCTTGTCAGAAGGGTCACTAGTCGGGGTTATGTGATTGTGCCTGTGCCAAAACAAGACAAGGAAATTAAATCAGCAGGTGACTCACCCACAAAGAACAGTAGGAAATAGGAGAACAGAAGTACTTGTGAACAGACCTGACACTGGTGAGGGTAGATGAAGAACTGCAAGTGTACTGTGTCACTGGACCCAATTAGAAAATTTGCCGCAGTAATTACTATATAAGTGTATACATACATTTTTATGCAAGGGCAAAGTCCATGGTTTTCACAACATCTATCAGATGTCAAATGTGTTGGTTATAAAAAACTATTTTGCTATCACTGTTCTTCCATTAAATCTGAATATTGCTTCAAAACAAGGTTTTAATTTTCATTTTTCCTATAGCACCACGATGAAGTCAGAAATTATCTACAGAAAAAAAAAAATTAGTCTTTTCTCCAGCCACAATCAGAACCACTTTGGAATATGCAAAATACGCTGTACTTTAAGAGCCCATTAATGCAACCCAGAAGTAATAGCTTTAGTAACTCTTTCAAATACATAAAATGGAAAAGTAATGGCAGTAACTTTTGTCAGGGTCCCATGTTGGTTATTTTATAAGTATTTCTAACTGAAAAGGAAAACCATTTCAGTTTCAGAGCATGACATTAAAAAAAAAAGGAAGAATTAGGTATCTGTTCCTCATGGGATGGTTTAGAATAAGGAATCTATTTTTTTAAAAAAGCAAAAAATTATGAAGAAAAAGGCTCTAAGATTTCACAGTCTTTGAGGCCACCTAAAATCTCTTTGAAACTCCAGGTGCCCTCAGATGTTCAAGAACTTGGTCTCTCAAATGAACTGTGTCTATATAAGGATATTTTAAAAGACTTTTTATTCTCAACTTTTACTAATGCTTTACCAGAAAGGTGGTCAGGTAGCCACTTCAATAAACCCAGTGTTCCTGAAACTTACAAATCAGTTTGGACTTGGACTCCTTTTCATTTCAGGAATAATACAATACACCTTAAAGAATAAGGGAGAGCATTAGCACAATATATGAAAGTTATTACTACTATTAACAGTAAATGAGAAATGTTGATTACTTACTGTTCCTGAACACACAGATAATTTCATATCATCATCAGAAGATCACCTTATGAAAAAGCAGCTGCCAAGAGTGATTCATTTTCTTCTCTTGCCTACCCTCATGAAAATAAGGACACCTGTAAAGAACAGAACAGATCCACAGCTGCAATTGCTATTAAGGAGAATGTATTTCAAAAGTACATCGTTTATGGCCATAATAGAATCAAATATTAGACAACAATCAATCCACCCATCGTTTTTATACAGGACTTAATTTATGACACAAAAGCCAAAGTCAGAATTACTAGCCAAATCTGTTAAATCTGTTAGTCTGTTTCTCAAGATTAGGATGGGAAAAATGGAGAATTTTCACATTAAGGTGGTGGGCTATATTTTAGCTTAATTTATAATTTCCAGGCGTATAAAGCAAGCATAGACAGACCATATGTCTTCTCTTGGCCTTTAAATGCTCCTATTTTCCACTAGACTTGCCTTTTTCTCCATCTATTGGCAGCCATACCATTTGTTATTCAGGTGATTGGCTGTAATGAGCCAACTCCTGTTTCTTTATGAATAACCACTTTTTTTCCCCAATTACTTAAGCTGGCAGCAAGTCACTGGTGTCATGTTCTTTGATGCAAATCTGACTGTCAGTAGAGAACAGGACTACAAAAAGAGAGAATTTATTATGATATCCTTATCTTAATATTTTTTGTAGATGTTATGCAGTTTAGCTTCCGGGGAATATGAGGAAGGCAGCAATGGTCCACAGTAAGAAGTAAGAATATCTTTAATTGGCTTTGTGCTCCATGTGCCCTTGTAATCAGCCTTCCCATATGGTATGCTGAAATAAATTTATCAATCTCCATTTACGTATTTATGTCACTTTAAAAGACCCATTTTAGTCAATATCAAAATCTATAAAATGTCACATTTAATTTTAAAATTTTATTTTAAAAGTTAGAGCAGAGAATACATAGTTTGATATTTACAGTTTTTGGAAATAAGCAGGCATACAGAAAAGCAAGGGGAGGGGGGAGCTTCTGAGGCCAATGAACACCAGTTATTAACAATATGAGAACTAAATATATAATTTTAAGTCAGTTTCTTGAAAGGTCATATTTTATTAATCTTTCTTAAATGGGCTTGGATATTTTTCCCTTAAAGTGAAACAGCTTACATTTTGCAATCCAAGAGACCTTCTTCTTGTAATCGACCATGGTAAGTGTAATCATGGGGTAAGGAGCAGTCCTTCCTGGTGTTGGCACTCCTGATTGCAACCACCATATTTGACAGTAAATAGCTGCAAGACAAAAATATTTTCCACTGAAAAATTGCTTTGCTAAAATTCTAATACAAAACAATATAATCAACACTACCTACTATCCAAGGCCTAGGTTCTCGACTACCTACCTTCATACCTGTACCATTTCAGGAAGCCACCACAGATCTCTATCAAGTAGCTTTTCCAAGTGTTGCCCATTTTTTCCAGAGGATTCCAATTAAATGGCATTTTAAGCCTCTGAGTAATTTCTTGAGCATCTACTTCTGTAATATAGATACCAGCAGCCAACCTAAGGAGCAAAACATTTTCAGCATGTATTAAAAAGTGCTGATGGCTTTACAGAACTCCGATTCAGTTCTGCATGTTCCCAGGTGCTCTCAATTGGGACTTTACCTATGAACTAATTAGCTCTAGTAGGAAGATCTTTTATAGCAGCAGGTGTCCTAAACAACTACTGCTCTTTTGCTGAAAGAGTTTCTGGGTTGGTTTTCTAATCATTAAAAACAAATAATGAATTATTGTTTACATAAGGTTGATGGCACTTTTCACAGAGCTGAGACAAAACAAGAAGACAGCAAAGGGAAGACAGGTGAAAAGCAAAATTATTTCTTTAACAGTCTGTTAGTAATTTTATCATTTTTGATTGTGCCAATTTACAAACAGGAAAGGTTCTGTCTAATCTCTGTAAGGGAGAAAGAAGAGAAAATAACTGCTAAACCTGAAAATCATTAGTGAAATGCATTTAATATAGAAATAAAACAACAGTAATGTTAAAATCAGGGTGTTTATTAAAATTGCAAAAATACAAACATTTTTTAAGTTTAAAGTTGCTGTTTAATGACAATGTGGTTTTATTATTACTGGACCAAAATCTGCTTTTAGATACACGTGTATAATCAGAGCAGCTCACAGGCTTCTCCAGATACTCAAGGTCACTACTGGATGTGACTAAGCAAGGTTTGATCCCCACATGATGAAATAGCACATAAACAAAAATAAATTAATGTTGTAATTCAATAACTTTGATACAGGAATTAGCTAGAACTCATACAAATAGTTTTATACAGTGGTTGAGGGGGTTTTGCCAATGTATTTTAAAAGGTGGCTTAAGGCCATTGTCCTTTATAAATTTCATATTCGAGCACAACTGTCTGCCACAAACTCTAGAAGAACATTGCTGATCAGGTATCAAGTCAAATGAATTTGGACCCTGGAAGGAACAAACAGATGCCTGATTGGAATTCCAAAAGTTAAGGTACCTGCCTGCTCTCTAGTTGCCTAAATGCTTTCAAATCTCTTAATAAATGCTAATGGACTAATACAAGGCACAGACTAGCTGTAGCCTGCATTTGAAATCTGCTCTCAAACCTCATTTGCAGATTGGCCAGATGGTAATTAGTGTGGAGGTGTTCTCCAGGCAGACTTGCTTTCAGGGCAGCATTTTTTTAATTTTATTGGTGTTGGGGGAGGAGAAGATAATGTGGGGTTTTTTCTCATTAAGATTAGTAACAGCTAGGAAAGGGTGAATAAAAGCTCAGCTACAACCGAATATCCTCTACTTTGTTATACTTAAGAAAGTGCTTGCAATTTAATCCAGAGAGACCAATAAGCAGAAGACTAAAATAAAAAGGCAGAAGGCTGTAGTGTCAAAGTGCTGTTAAAGTACATGAGAGAAGCAATCCACTTGGGGTTCACTGTAACACTTCTAATAATGAGCTTCCCATATTTAGACACAAGAGATAGCAAATTCAAACCCCCTGGAAAGGATACAATACAGTTATACAGCAACATAGCAAACTCTATTTGTTTTGTTATTACTACCTATGCACCCTATGGTTTCTTTAGGGAAGATGATATGATATCTTTATACTGTGGTGTGTAAAATAGTCTGAAATTTCTTTTTGACATCACTAACATACCAAAATCTTTCCCGAAGAGTGAAAGACCTCCAACTTGATGCTAAGCTTGATCTCAAGCATGACAAAAAATTAATATGTTTTGTTACTGCATTTCTCTCTGAGAGGTTTTCAAAATCCTTCCAGTCAGTACATGAGATAGGATACATATTGTCGAGGATAAGTTGTTAAAGTGAATTTGAAATGTGCTTCTCAAAATATCGTTTACACATTTACCAGATGGTAAAATAAACATGTAAATTGTTATCGAGTATACACCAACTTTATACTACAATTTTATCCACTGTAGAAATGGTGTAAAAATGTTGAATATAGTGTTACTTGTTCATTTAATAGTTTATTAACATTTTAAATACATTTGGAGAATAGGTTTATTTTTTAAGAAATAAAATTACTTACAAATTCATCACTTTAAGCCAATGATCAGACCAAATTGACCTACTTGTTTCTATATTTATCATTTACCATATCAATAGTATGATTAGCATAATTGTGGTTGGTTTCTAAACAGTTGCCTATGCAGAGACGTTACACATGTTTAATGGAATGGCTTTTAAAAGGTAAATTTAAATTGAACAAAGCGCTAAAGAAGTAGTTTTAAGAATTATCATTACCAACATCTTAATGAAAGTAGATGGTATTAGACCAACAGGTCACTTTGAACCTGGAATTTACTCCTCCATGAGATATCATGCAAGTTCAGAAATATGAAGACATGAATACTTAATGCATGATGAAATAGAAGGTGTATGCTAACACACCCCTCTATCCAAAGAGCCTGATGCATGCATTATTTAGCAATATGCAGGAATTAAAATCTTACAGCTGAAAGAGAAAGAACCCTTGTCTTTCTCTAAAAGAAAAGGTCCTGTACATGTAACCACTTGTTTGTGATTCTGGTAGAAGACAAAAAAATAAGGATTTTGATGGAAGGCTGTTGCTTGTACTACCTATGATTGACCTTTCCTTTTGCAGTTCTGTTTCTACCAACCCAGCACATCAATTACAGTGTACTATAGGATTTTATTTCCCACCTTTCAGATTATGCTAGCTCCTTTTTTAATAAAAGAACTTACTCTGCTGTCTTAGGTTTAGGAACTTTCCTCATCTTTGAGGAGCATATTTTACTTTTAGCTTTATGCACCCAGTGGACTTTGAACTAATTACTCCTTAGAAATTAGAATATCAGCTAGTCTTCATAATATCCAAGCATTTTTTTGCTTAATCCACAATAGGGTCTTGTTTTCTCACATAAGAATTGTCAGAATTACCTCTTTCAGAGGCTTTTCACGGCATCTAAATTCAATTTTATGACATCCATTAAGCTCCTGTTTACTATTACATTGCAGCTCTAGTATCATATGCCCTCAACATTAAGATGTTATCACATAGATACAAATAACATGATTATCAAAAGTAATAGCACACAGTTAACAAAAGGTATGTGTCAAAATTAGTAGTGAATTCTCAAGAAGCTTGCACATCCAACAAATATCGTGTATAAGTGTTACAGCATGAAAAACTCCGAACCAAAGTAGTGTCTCTAAAGGATGCCCCTCCTATCCAGGAAGCCTGCACAAAAGTGAGAGATAATAAGCTTTAACAAACCTGTTGTTTTTCTGACTTAGACCATGGAACTTTGTGATTTAAGACTCAGGAGTCCTGCTGAAAAACAAAATGTCAAAACCTGCTCTGCACTGGGTATCTGATCAGGGTTCCAGCAGGATCTTCTAGGATAAGATTAGAAACAAACCAATTTGCATGTAAGTGCTTCCAAAACACTACTTGGAATTTAACAACTTACCTTTTGGATTACTCTCTAGGGCTGAAGTATTTTGCAAAATGTCACAGAAATATTTGGTGACATTGAAAAGATTGCAATATTGAGATTCTCCTATGGCAATAAATAACACCATAACTTAATTATATGAACCTGAAGTCTCTGGAAAAGGATGCTTTAGAAATGATTAAGCAGAAACACAAGTTTAAACTTAAAGAAATGACCTAAGTGGAATCAGGGGAAGATTGACTGGTGTATGCAGACAGAAGGTGTCCAAAAGCACACCTGTAGTCATCACTACACCTCTATATATGAATCAAGAAAAATGTGGGAAAACTTTAAGAGTCTGATTACCAAAATCCCTAGGGCATTCAAGCCATGTGCTTTGGTGCACAGGCATTCACTATAGACTAAAATACTAAACATGAGACGGAACTGATGAAGAAAGCATTGTCTTCAGAGCCTGAACCACAGAGCACCAAACCTCTCTGCCAACTAACAGCCTGAGCCAACACTTCTATAAATGCAGGGTGAGCACTGGAAACTTGTGGCATATGCTGCTATTTACATAACTAATTGTGGCATGCACAGTTAAAAAACAGCCTCTAGCTTTAGCATATACATGCAAAACAATTGATTTTATTATGTACAGAAAATTAGAAACTGTCAGAAACAAAGCCACTAGTAACAGCCGCAAGGAAGAATTTAGAGGATGCATCTCCTAGACTGCAGAGGCTAATCATCACATGATTGTGTGGTTTGCAGCTAGAATATAAATCTAGACAACATTCAGTGACAGCTGACATCCAATGCAAGCTTTTGTAAAACTGACGTACACACACCATGGTCTGATGGTGGAGACACTCACAAAAAATCTTCCCAGTTTCAGTCTTTGTCACTGCAGCCACAATAATACAAGATGAAACTTTGTGCAGGATATTGTGAACATAGTAATTATCTAATATTTCACAATTAAAAAAAAACAAAAAAAAAAAAACTGTAATGGCATAGAATAAGAGCTGTAGCTGAGTTGCCTCTAAATGTCTGATGAAAAACAGAATTACATCAAGATGTGGAAAATACAGAAGATGGACTGAAGATGCATTGTACTTACTAATTTGTGGAAAAAAAAATCCCTGAAATTCTTAAAACTCAAGATTTCTCAGGGAAAATAGTATGTTTGTGTAACCCAGAAAAATTCATATTGATTCTAGAATGTTCTCCTGTTATTCAGAAATTACATTATTTGAGAAAATATTTAATCCTATAGATTAAATTAATATTGGCAAGACATGACATATTTTTTCCTGCAATTACAGCATAGACTAAAATTTGTTACAAATATTCATATTTTTATGAAAGAATACATTTTAACAAGGTTATTTTAGATATTCTCTGTCCAGGAGTCTTTTGGAAAATGGTGTTAAAATTGTTAAAAAAAATAAAAAAAAAATAAAAATTGAAAAGTGATCAAAATTGATCAAGAATCAAGCTCAAGATCAGCAGAAACCCTGTAAATTATAAAGCAACACCCATAAAACTAGGACTTCACCTGTTACCTGCTACTTAAGAAAGAACTCTGAAATAGACACTCTGGTTATGCAACTACAAATGTTAGAAATATTTACATTGTAGATTCTCAGAAAATATGTTATATTAAATGTTCTCTATGACTTAAACCCTTTAGAGTCATAAGAAGCTGTACGTAAACACAAATTCAAAATTTTGGGTTCAGAAGAGAGCCTTTCGTGAATCTCAACACTTTACTGAGCAAAGCTTTCCTTGTTTAAGCATCCCCAAAGGAGGAGCTGAAGCAGAGAGCATTCATCTCAACAGAATAAACCAAGGAGGATTGAATTAATCTCGCCCCCCTCACCCTCTCCCAGTAAAAAAAGGCTGGAGGAGAGCAAAACAGAGGCCAGACCTCATGGAAAGCTTTGGAGATCAACCAGGGAAAGGAGATGAGAGGCTGCATGGGGCCTTCTGGTGCATTAGATCAGCTTGGAGGTCTGCTGCATTGCAAACAATCACAAGAACAAACAATTCTCGGAGGGCATGTTTTGGGTAATAGACAAGCCCATCTTGTACCTGCCTGTGAAGGGGATCACCAGCACCCTGCTGTCCTGCCCTTGGCCCCAGCAGCCTGGCAGCCTTTCCCCACACGTGATTTCAGAGGACTGAACTGACAGCAAACCACCCTTCTTGGAAAGGGCTGGGTGCATGGAACTACATTTAAAATCTCCTTGATCCTTACCCTGAGGCATCTGTAGATACCAAAATAAAGCCAAAATTAAATGTAACTACTTTTAGTACAGTGTGTGTTTAGCACAGGCAGTGTCCTTGTCCCTCTCTAGCTGGGAAATGTGAACCACAGTAGCAGAGCTGCACTTTAATTACCAAGAGAAAAAAACACCCTAAGCCCCACAACATGTAGCACTGCTAAAGCAAAATACACTTAGTCTCTGATCTTGCAAAGACTGATATGCACGTATATACTAACCTTTATGCTGTCACAGAACAGTTATTTGTGCTGTTTTTCCAGTTATAAGTATACGCAAAATAAAGTGCTAATGGACTACTGTGGGGTTTGGACTTTTAGGTGAAGTCTGCTCAGATGGTGTACAAGGAAATATATTCCTGAAGCAGTTTTACATCCACATGTTGTTACAGTAAATTTTATGATAATTTTAAAGGCCCATTTTTCATTTATGTCATTATACTTCATGTTACCCTCGTTTACATCTACTTACACAAATGAATCAGGTTTTTTTACTAAAAAAATATTTCAAGTACTTTTAATTTGTATCAGTGATCAGAGAAATGTTATAAGTGAACAATATATGGAAACACAACAACTGAAACACTGAAATGTTTAAAAATACAACGCTGAATGTTAAGAGGAGTTTTACTGTATTCAACACAGAGAAAAAAAGAGCTACAACAGGTAAGACTGCAAAGAATGTGAAAAAACTTTGTGCGTTACAAAATTTCAGACATACATAAGACAAACGGAAAATAGCTGATTAATTTCCTTCCATTCAATTTCTGAGCATTTCTCTTACATTAAAGAAATAGAGTTGACCTAAATATTGACCCTAAAAAGGGACAAATTGTTGTTTAACACACACCAGCCAAACTGGTTTTGATTCAGTTATGAAGACAAAGTATCAAAATCAACCTTTGCAATAAGCAGAAATGAAGGTTTAATTATTCTTATAATCTATTATTTTAATTTGATAATCTAAATGCAGAGGAATAAAAAGTTTAAGGATAGAAAGGTATCAGTTGATTATCTTATTTTAGCGTAGAGAAAAAATTATATATATAATTTAATACTTGGCCCTATTCATTCCATCAAACAGCACCTGCTTTGGGTAGTATCAGATGACCCCAGCCCTACAACAAATACCAGTACTCAATGAACATCTGAAATACTTGCTCAATAATGCACCCAAGAATAAAAGTGTGGAAATCATTTAGAACTGCAAGCGCTAGAAATTTTTCAGTGAGATTATTATAATTTCTAAACATTTCTAAACTTCTAAACCCCTGGGAGACTTCTGAAAAATATCCCTACTCCTCCTATGATTTCCATAGGTAATTAATGAACTGTCAATAGAAAGCAAAACTTTTTACCTCTTATTGAATACCTTGCATCTAATTCAAGTGAAATTCCCCATTCTCCTAATGCAAGAGTTAACCTAAGCTAACAGAAGACAGCTTGCACCAAGCTTAAGGTAATACCTGTGTACAAAACCTGTGTGCTCTGAATGTATGGTGGCAGGGTGTCTGCAACATGGGGAGGGGGGGATGTTTGAAGGGTTTGCTGAAAGGTCATGCAGTGTGGAGAACAATTACTGCTCTGTGTTATAGCACCACAGATCTAACTTAGGGAAATACAGGCACTGACCATGGAGCAACAGGTGAGACAGAAATGTTGCTGCCAGGCCCTTGGGTGGGATCCCCAGATGATACAAGGTGAGCCCCAAGTATCCCCAGGGCTGGAGAGCAACCACCACATATCCTCAGTGGTTCCAGCAGAAGGTCTATGGACGATGGAGATGAGACAGTCTAGTTTAGTCAGCTCCTGATAAATAATGCCTCCCCTTCAGCAAACATTTCCACAATGGCAGATGAGCAGTAACCAGGGTGTTAATCAATCACCAAAAGCATTTGTTATCTTACATTTATGATTTCAGTTTAATTCTCTGTGGGTGGTGTCTCCATCTAAAGTAGGACACCTTTCAGCAACCTAAAATTTCTCTCAATTCAAAATACTGGTGTTGCTCTCTCACCCTTCAGCCCCAGGCCGATATTGGCTGTTTCTTGGACAAAGAAAAGTAGTCATTATGTAACTAAGTACAGTTCAAGGAAGAAGCCTACTTACAAAAATGAATTCTGTAGTGCAGCCTATAGAAACTGAGATGTGATTTTTGAAGCTTTCAATTATGTAATTGCCATCATTAGAAAAAAAAAAAAAAAAAATTACCAAAACAAGAATAAAAACTGTATTACAAAAATATGGTTTTGTGCAAATGATTGAAGTGGAAGCTTGTATGATATGCTTTGGTAACTCATCAATGCCATGTTTCTAATATATTAAAAATCAAATTATTAAGTGTATTATAAATCACTCAGTCACTTGAAGGCACATGACTGTCACAATTATTTAAAAAGGCCTTGATCCTGAAAACAGTTATGTCTGTGAATTTTTAGACAAGTGAATAGTCTTTGTAAGACTGACCTCTTACTGTACGTTGTTCACACATATGAACTCGCATGCACGATCAGAGACTAAGGCAGGAATACACATTTGCAAGCTATCAACATTTTACTCAAATTGTCTCTTAAAACAGATTCAAAGTCATTACCAGCTGTTTCTTGTTTAAAGCTCAAGAAATGCTTGTTAATATCAGAGTAAGAGTATAGATGGTTTTATACAGAAGTAATGTACTTGAAGTTTTAATTAATTTTGCCTTCAGTTTTTATAAAAATTGAAATTTTTTTAAAAAAAAGGACTTAAAAAGTCAAGACCAATGATATCTTTTGTAATCATATCAGTCCCTCAAGCATTAAAAACACGGCAAGTAGGAGAAACTGTAGTGATAGCGTGAATAAAACATCCTGGACTTTATTGTGTAATATGTTTTATAAGGCTAAAAGTTACATCCAATCAGCAACAGCAGCCCTGAATCTTTAGGAATTAATAATTATTCTACACCTGTAAGAAGGAAAATATTATGCATGCTCAAAAATTCAAGAGAGTCATATATATATATATACACACATTCAAAAAAATATCTATTTTTTCCAGATATATATATTTGAACAAATAGACACATTTCAAGTGATCATGCTCTGAAATAAGCAGTGCTTTTGTCTGTGCATTCTCAGAATAATACGCATTCTGATGAATGCATGAAATGTTGTCACTAAGCAGAGCAGCTCTCTAGATGGACCACAAATATATTACATCTATGTAGCTGGAAGGAATGGAAACAGGCTGCTGCCTTCCGTCTCCTTATCACTCTCCTGTTCTAATTTTTTAAATTTGACTTTGCCCCCATACCCTAGCAAGTGACACGTTCTCACTGCTGATCACATTCATGGTCAGTTTTAATACTTAAAATGAAAACTCATGTCCATTCTTCACAGAAACAGTAACTTAAAAGTATACTTCCATGCAAAATCCTTTTTCCTGCTCAATACACATATATTCTTTTTCTGCATCACAGCGATTAAAAAATTGTCCTACGTAATTTAAATAAAATTTCAAACAACAGTAACCTTTTACAGGGATAAATCAGAGCATTTCAAGTTAACAAATATGTGAGTGCCATAGAATGCACCTGAAGATTGCAAAGAAAAACATTTTAGCTAGATCAACAGCACTCACTGCACAATGCTATAAGGAAAATTATGCAATTAGGTCTCTTATCAGGCTTATGAAAATTCAGAATTATGCCAGTTGGGGACAAAAAAAAAAAATCATTGTTCACCACATCTCCCTTGAGCACTACCTAGGGGAGGGGAGTGATGACCAGACAGCAAAAATTAAGAAGAACGTGTCCCACCTTACGCCTATTCTGCCAATCTGTCATGGCTGTTCTTCTAGCTCCATTGGTTTACATTATTTTTTTTTCTTTTTTTTTTTTTTTCCTGACAAGTAATACAAGACAGATTCTTGCCTTCTTAGGATCTTGCAATCTAGTTTAGACATAGCACGTCAAGTGGTGATGAAAGAAGGTTAGGGTGGGTTTGAAAAGATGAGGATTCCAACAGTAAACGATGCAGAGACATCAGTTTGGTAATGTACACATGTTTTGCATGAATCATTGGACCAAAATGGCCAAAGGAACTTAAAAAGCTGTCAAAGGCATCTTTACCTCTGACCTACCTAGTCATCCATCTGCTTCTTCATACTGTCAATCAAAACCTTCCCATCCTTATCACTATTCTATTACGCACATTTTCCACAACCATTTCTCCTCCAGCTCTTAAAAAAATATCTTAGCAAACATTTCAATCAGTCATTAAAAACCTTGTTAAAATATGCAATGTGTCATCAAATATGCATAGTGTACTCGTGCAAAATCTGCAGAGAGTAAATCACTGTATTACATTTGATATAGTATTAATGTGAAACATCGTAGAAAGTATTACCAATAAGAACTTTGAATTACTTTCTACGGATCATCTCTGACAGAGCTTGATGTTGTGTTACATCAAATAAAGGAAAGAAGGGACTACTGAATAGATACTTTTACAAAATAATTACATTAAATACCCTTTCACATTCCCAGAATAACAATACAAATTATACTTCATGAAAAATTAATACACCTATTTTCTGGTCTAACAAATTCGTACAGGGTGGTTTGCTTCGATTAAACTAAGAGCACTCCAACTACGTTATCATTTACATACACCGGGTCAAAACCTGCGTGTTCGATCCGAGGTGAATGCAAACATTCTAACGTGTCAGTAAACATATGTTTAGCAGATACACAAAGTGCACTTCTAATAATAATCTAAAAATTGTAAGAGTAATAAAGTGACCTACCGATAGGAAATAGCCTTTTTTACGTCTGCAGCCCTTATCTCTTCCAATCTCTCGCAGAAATAGATATGGAATTATTCTGTCGAAATAGTTAAGGAATAACATTAACCACTCACGCACAGGGAAGGATTTTGTTCAGACCTGTCACACGTTACGTATTTATTCCAGACCGACGGGATAACCCCCACTAAATAAAACCCAGCAAAACCACTTCGGACGAGGGGTCTGCCCGATGCCTGCTGGCCGGTGCTCGGCGGGAGGCGGCGGGCTTCCCCGGGAGCTGCCCGGCGAGCTCCCCTTCTGCCAACGCCACAGTCCCTCGGTCCTGTCCCTTTGCCCTCTCGGGCGGGCAACGCGGCGGGACAGGCAGAGGCGGAGGGGCGGGAAGGCCGGATTTACCTGGCCAGGAACATTTCACTATTCAGAGCCGGGTACGGGCAGCCCTTGGCAGGGCGTCGGGACGGACCCTCACTGCGCCGCTGAGGGGTCAGCCGAGGACCCGGGGGCGCGGGGGCGCAGTGGCGCAGGCGACTGGGACCCGGGAGGCGCCGCGGCCTCTGCCGCTCGGTGCCAGGCTGACGGCAAGGGGCGCGCACCC